>VDFB02088103.1:0-41702 GCA_007258455.2 Sequoia sempervirens | reverse complement strand
GATTAGAATTTAGAATATCACATATCTGATAACATCATATAAACAACAAAACCACCATAAACTTGAATGTCATTTAAAACATGCATGATAAATATTCATTGTTCAAACTTCAAGCTCAATATTACAACACTTTCAAAGTTTTAATCATCATATGGATTCTCTAGATCATCCATATCAATGTCAACATTGACATTAGATGAAGTAGGAAGACTAGATGAATCACAAGTGCCAATGGCACCATCACTAGCACTACTAATGTGCCCATGCCCCTGTTGGATATCCTCATCCTCATATGCAATATGTTGGGAACTGCAAGCATCCAAGTGAGTATCCTCTGGCACTATATCCCACAACTTCGTCTCCCCGTCCTTGTAGTTAGGTTGTTTGTGTGAAAGGAGACGCCAGTTGGAATGCACATATACTAAGTTCTCCGCTTTTTTTGACAGCAATTTATTGCGCTTTACTGAGTGGATGAAAGAATATGTGCTCCAATCCCTCTCAGATGCGGATGAACTAGCAACCTATGAAGACAAAGTAAACAATTAAAAATTTATAAATGGAATTATGAAACTTTTAAAACTAAAATATGAAAATTTATTAAACTTACTTGTGATAAAATTTTGATTACAAGGGGCTGCAAATTTTGGAAGTATTGTCCATGGAAGTACCACCAAGAATGAGCATCCTTTAAGAACCTATCACGGGAGGCATCAACATCTAGATGATTTGAGTGCACAAAATCAGTGAACTCATCCATGACTACACTCCGCAAATCTCAATCAGGGAAGAGTCTCACAAATGCTGCCTTGTACCCTTCAGCCACTTCTAAATCTCTATATGGAGGAAGCCTTCCTGGTTGTGAAAGAACCTGAGAGTTGTAGTATTTTGGAGTCAATGCAAAGGCAAGAAGGTGTAATGGAGTTGTCATTTTGTTCCATCTTTCTTCAACAATTGTATGCACTTGTTTGAAGAAAGTCTCTTCAGGGTCTTGCTCTCTTGCATTTATGATGCACTTGATCTTCTCAATCATTGAGTCTATACCATCATATATTTGTCCAATGCATGGCTTGTCCATGTCAGCATAGCGAATCATACTCAAAATGGGCCCGGTGAAGCTAAGGAGATACTCCACACGATCCCACCATGAGTCATCTAATATCAGGCTCTTAATTCTTGTTGCTCTTTCAGTGCTGCTTTGCCTCCATATAGACCAATTGGTGCTAATTACCATGCTAGAAAGTGCTTGCCTAACTTTCACAAGTCGTCTCAAGACGATTGTATTAGAGGAAAAGCGGGTTTCTGCAACCTATTGCAAATTAAAAATAATAATTAATATTTAAAAATAAACTTTAAAGAAGAATTTAAATTAGATTGAACAATCAAATTATGAAAATCAGAAAATGACAAATGTAAATATTACTTCTCTTACCTTCAATAGCTCCAATTTTGAAAATGTTCTAAAGATCCCTTGAGACAAGTGGTGGTTGGTGACGAACATCTAAATGTCCTCAGCCTCAATATACAATTGTTTGATCCATTCAATTTTATTCCCAATCTTTTGCAGCATAAGATTGAGTGAATGGACCGCACAAGGTGTCCAAAAGATATGTGAATATCTTTCCTCAACCAACAACCTTGCAGCTCTACAATTCTTTGCGTTGTCCGTTACAACTTGAACAACATTTCGGGCTCCCACTTGCTCAATGGCTGCAATAAGAATATTAGCAATAAATTGCCCATCTTTTACTTGCCCCTCACAATCCACGGCTTTCAAAAACATTGCCCCTTGAGGGGACACCGCTATGACATTGATCAAAGGCCGATTTTTTGAGTCCTTCCAACCATCTGAAACAATGGACACACCTGTCTCAACCCATGAATCTCTTATAGGCTTCAATGCATCTTCAACCAACTCAACCTCCTTTTCCAATAAAGTGCTACGCACCTTCTCATAACTCGGGCCCTTGTACCCTTTTGGAGCTTCATTAACCGTTCTCAACATCTCTTTCCAATATGGAGAACGAACAACATTAAAAGATAGTCCATTGGCATATATGCATCTTGCTACACATTGGTCGGCGAGGGCTCTACTCTCATTTTGAAATGCAACTTCCAAAGGTCCCTTTGCTCTCTTGTTTGCAAAAGGTTGTGCACTTTGAGCTTGAAGATTTGGAATGGCCATAAATGGGAGGTCTTCTACCACAATATTGGGATTGGGATTAGATGGGGGCTGCATTCCCTTTGATTTTTTATTTGACAAAGGGTGATTTCCTTTTTGGGCTTCCCGTTGATCTGCTAGTTCTTGCTCCATAATGTATTTTGCAACTATCTCAGGTTGAATAGGGGCATCTTTCTTTCCAGGGCAAGGTGAGATGACTTTTCCACTTATGCCACACAAATGTGCTTTCACCCTATGGTATGAACTAGAATATTGAACATCACACCCATTGCATTTCCAAACATAACCACCACCACCTGGAAGCTGTCTTATCATTTCAACATACTGCCATAGAGGAGAATTTGCATTTGTTTTGAACTTTGGGTTTGGTTTAGCTATGGAGCCGGAGGTAGAACCCATTGACATTGTGATTCCTATGGCAATTTGTTTTGCAAACAACACATTCAAAATTTGAATGAAAACAAAATATAATAATTTTTAAAAAATTAAAACCTAGCTCTTTTGAATCTTGCACAATGTATACATTCATAGAAGAACAGAAAAAAAAAGATGCAAAACAAAGTTTCTGTTTGTAAAACAAAAAAAAAAGAATGAAAAAATGAGAAAAAAATGAGAAAAACATACCTTTTTGCAAAAATAATCTTCAACAATCTTTGTAGCAGCCAATGAACACTTGCAAATCTGTAGGAATGGCAATGCAATTGTTGTAGAAGCTTCAACAATCAATATTCAACTCCTTTTGTCAATCCAACAAGTTAAAATAAGAAGTCAGCCTCTTGGAATGAAAATGCTTGTTTGCAAAACAAATGAATGAAAATGAGGCAGTTTAGGTGTTTAACATGTTTTAGAGGTCACTTTTAGGGTTCCCATGGGCGTGGGTCAAAGTCAAAGGGAAGGAAACATTAAAAAAAAAAAAAAAATCACTTTTTGCCGCCCAGACGCCCGGGTTCTGCTTGGGTTCGCCTTGGGTTCGCCCGGGTTCTGCTCGGGTTCGCCCGGGTTCTTCACCGGCGAACCAAGGCCCAAATGCAAGGACCCTGGCCGAACCAGCAGAAGGACCGGACCAGGACCCGGACCCAGGGCAAACCCGAACCAGGACCCAGGCCAGAACCTGAAGAACCGGCTACATAGGATGGTAGTAATAAGTGTACAGCCAGATCGTGGGTACAGAAGTTAGATAACTACCTCTCTCTCAAACCCATGCCAGAAGAAGATGCTATCAAATTTGCTACTTTGCATTTAGATGGGATAGCTCATGAATGGTGGACTCATGGTTTGGTCACTCTTGGCCATAACCTAGTTCGCACCTATGGAGAGTTTACCAATAAGTTGATTGAAAGATTTGACACCAAAGATCCAGAATTGAGATTTAGAGAATTGGCACAATTGAAACAGCAAGGATCTTTAGAAAGCTATGTGGCTGATTTTCAGAGGTTGTCAGTAATGGTGCCTAACATTACTGAAAAAAAACTTGTGGTTCTTTTTGCTGAAGGTTTAATGGAGCCTTTGAAGGGTTGGGTCAAAGCATTTGATCCACCAACACTAGATGAAGCTATCAAGAAAGCTAGGAGCATGGAGTTAGCAGCCCCAAGGCCTAAGTTTCATTCAAAACCATTCAGCCATAAGAAAGATAAAAAACCTTCTTCAAATCTGCCCAAGAAGTTTCCACTAAGGCTGTCAGAAGAGCTCAAAGAACAGCTTAGAAAGGATGGAGTTTGTTACACTTGCCGTGATCCGTGGGTTAAGGGTCACCGTTGCTATGGAAGAGGCAAAGCAAATCGAATGGAGGGCTATTCTGATTATGGATCAGAATCTGATTCGTCCGATCAGCAATACGAATCAGCAAGTAGTGAAGGTGAAGAAGTTCCAAAAGACAAGTCCGAAGAGGTGGGGGATGGTAGTGCTTTCGCTCAACTATCAAGTTTCCAAAAAAATGAATCTTTTAGGGTTCATGGAGTTGTAAATTCACAAAGGATAGTTGCTCTAATTGATACCGAAGCAACTCACAATTTTATTGATGAAGGACTAGTTGCTAGAAAAGGTTTGAAGACTGAAGACTTTGATGGTTTTAAGGTAATGGTTGCTGATGGTTTTACTATGTCTTGCACAAGGAAGATTCCTAACCTCTCCTTGCAATTGGGGAATCACGAGATTAAAGATGATTTTTATGTGGTGGGAATTGGAGACACTGATGTTGTGTTGGGCATACAATGCTTGCGATCTCTTGGAGAGATCACATTGAATTTGCAAACTATGGAGCTGAAATTTCAGTCTAATGGAAGGAAGGTTGTTCTAAGAGGGATGTCAAATGGAGGCCCTCGAATTGTGTCTTTGAAGAGGATGGAAAGGCTGATCCGCCACGATCAGGTTGAATGGGTTGCTGAATGTATGGTTCTACCAGCTGATCCGGTAGAGGAGAAAAGGCAATATCATCCTGATATTCAAGCCTTACTTTCAAAGAAGAGCAAAGTCTTTGGAAGCCTACCTCCTGGAAGACCTCCTGAAAGAGGTTCTGAGCATGTGATTGAGTTAGAAGAGGGAGCAAAACCTGTTATGACTACACCTTACCGCTATCCAAAGAGGCAGAAAGATGAAATTGAAAAAGCCATCAAGGAGTTGTTAGAAAGTGGTTTCATTAGACCAAGCAAGAGTCCTTTTGCTTCTGCAGTGGTGCTGGTCAAAAAGAAAGATGGTACAATGCGTATGTGTGTTGACTATCGCGCATTAAATCAGAAAACCATCAAGAATAGATATCCTATTCCTAGGATTGATGAGCTTATTGATGAGCTCCACGGGGCCATGTTCTTCTCGAAGATTGATCTTCGTTCAGGCTATCACCAAATCAGAATGAGGGAGGCGGATATAGAGAAGACGACATTTAGATGCCATTTTGGGCATTTCAAATTTCTTGTCATGCCTTTTGGTTTGACAAATGCTCCAGCCACATTTCAATCTTGTATGAACAAGATTTTTAGACAGCAGTTGAGGAAGTTTGTGCTCGTCTTCTTCGACGATATTCTCATATTCAGTAAGTCTTGGGAAGAGCACCTTAAGCATTTGGAAGAAGTGCTTAGTATTTTAGAGGCGGAATGTTTGTTCGCCAAAGAATCAAAGTGTGAGTTCAGGTTGACAGAACTCTTATATCTTGGCCACATTATCAGTTCAAAGGGTGTGAAAGTGGATCCAGAAAAGATAAGGGCCATTCTTGATTGGCCAACTCCAAAAAATATTTCTCATTTGAGAGGGTTTTTGGGGTTATGTGGATTCTATAGAAGATTTTTGAAAGGTTATTCTCATCAAGCAGCACCTCTCACAGATCTTACAAAGAAAGGAGCTTTTCTTTGGACTAAGAAGGCACAAGTAGTTTTTGATAAGTTTAAACAAATCATGAGTACATGTCCAGTGTTGGCTCTCTCAGATTTTACAAAATCTTTTGAATTATAGTGTGATGCTTCAGGTGAAGGAGTTGGAGCTGTTCTAATGCAAGACAAACATCCTATTGTCTTCGAGAGCCGGAAGTTGAAAGGGGCAGAAAAAACTTACTCTATTTATGACAAAGAGATGCTTGCCATCATGCATGCTTTGTCTAAATTCCATCAATACTTCGTGGGAAGTAAATTTGTTGTTAAGACTGACCATAATAGTCTTAAACATTTTATGCGCCAAAAGGATTTGAATGAAAGGCAGCAGAAGTGGGTAAGTAAGCTCCAAGCATATGACTTTGACATTGAATATGTCAAAGGAAAAAATAATATAGTGGCTGATGCTCTTTCAAGAAGGCCTCATTTGCAGTCACTTCGTGAGTTATCAGCAGATTGGAAGGAGTTAATTGCTGCTGATTATGTTAAAAATCAGTTTGCAACCAGCTTGTTAGAAGGTCATTTGATTGATGAAAGGTATAAGTTGGTTGATGGGGTAATTTATTATAAAGATAGAATTTTTTTAGTACAAGAATCTAAGCTTAAAAAGAAGATTCTACAATCTTTTCATGATGTTCCCCTTGCTGGTCATCAAGGGATTTTCAACACTTATAAGCAGATTCGTGAAAGATTCACTTGGAAAGGGTTGAAAGAAGAAGTCTTGAACTACATTAGAGAGTGCCCAATTTGTCAAAGAAATAAAAATGAACACTCCTATCCAGCTAGTCTGCTACAGCCCTTGCCCATTCCGAATCAGAAATGGGAAAGTATTGCCATGGATTTCATCACTGGGTTGCCCAAAGTGCAAGGACGTGATTGTATTTTTGTTGTGGTTGATAGATTAACGAAATTTTCTCATTTCTTTGCTGTCACCACTTCATTTACAGCAGCTCAAGTTGCTGAGTTGTTTTTCAGAGAGGTTTTCCGTTTGCATGGGTTGCCTAAAACTATTGTCAGTGATAGGGACAGCAAGTTCCTAAGTGTTTTTTGGCAAGAGATCTTCAGATTGAGTGGGACAATGCTTACTCCAAGCACTAGTTATCACCCACAAACAGATGGGAAATCAGAAATCGTGAACAAATGGTTAGAGGATTACCTAAGAAACTATGTTTCAGGACAACAAAGAGCTTGGATTAAATGGCTTCATTTAGGAGAGTATTGTTATAACTCTTCTTATCACATGTCAATTAAGATGTCACCTTTTATGGCTCTTTATGGTTATGAGGCTACTAATTTTGTTGATTTAGTGTTTGGTGATAGCAGAGCTCCACAAGCACTGAATATGTTGCAACAGAGCCAAGAAATATTGAAATCCCTCAAGGAAAATCTGCAACAAGCTCAAAACCAGCATAAGTTATACGCTGATCAACAGCGTGTTGAAAGGTCTTTTGAAATTGGGGACATGGTCTATTTGAGGCTTCAGCCATATAGACAATCTTCTCTCAAGAAAAGTGGTGCAGAAAAGTTGAAGCCACGTTTTTATGGTCCTTTCAAAATCACTAAGAGGATTGGTGAAGTTGCTTATGAGTTGGAGCTCCCAGCTGAAAACAAAGTACATAATGTCTTTCATGTGTCACGCCTCAAGAAGGCAATTGGACACAATGTGGTGGCTACATCAGAATTACCTCCATTGGATGAGGAAGGGCAGTTGGTGTTGATTCCTGAAGAAATCCTTGATACTACAGAGCGTTCTTTGAGGAGGAGGACAATCAAAGAATACTTGGTTAGATGGAGGAATTTACCTATTGAAGATGCCACGTGGGAAGGAGAACAGATTTTGTTGCATCCATCTTTTCAGTTGCTTGAGGACAAGCAATTTCGAGGAGGGCAGACTGTAATGTCCCCATCTCATCAGTAATCCGTTGTGACACTCATCCGCCTATTCCGGAAGCCTGTAGGCATGAATGAGGTAAAATTAGGGTTTCCAGTTCGGAGGTTCCTTGGCATTTTCTGTGAGTTTACTATTTATAGTAAATTCTATTTTAAGCAGTATGGTGTTTGTCAGCTTTCAGTACTTCTTTTCCAGTTGGAGCATTTAATTGCAGTTCTTATTTGATCTCTGAAGGCAATTTTTATGTTGAAATAAGGCATTAAGGTTATATTATGCAGTTGACCCCTTGGCCTAGTTGAACAACTTAAAGTTGTGTTTAAAAAGGGGACCTTGAAGGGTGACGCCTTCATGAAGAGTTTTAATAATTTTTTATCATGAATATTATGCCTTGGAAAAATAGACGCCACTTTTCTAAAAGTGAATTTTAAAATAAAGTGAAAATTCTTATTATGCAATTTTGGACGCCACCTTGAGAAGTTGAAGGTTTTTGGGAATTTGAAGGGTCTCCTGTGTCTTTTGATCTGCTTCTCAGGCATTTGAAGAGTTTGTGAGCTCTTATTTATTGAGGGTCCTTGCTCCAACATTTTATCTATGAAAATTATGCTAAAGTTATGCTGTCGAAATGACAATTGACATATTGCTTTGAGGATGTCTACCTCCTAGCCTTTCATCCAATTTCGTGTTTGCAATATAACACCTAGTTGGCTACATTGCTGCTTCTCAACATCAAACTAGCAGATTGAGCATCAAGATTGAAGAATTTTTGGAGTATTTTCACAGTTTTGATTTCCTGGCTTATCAACAGCTGAAGCTGATTTTTGTTCATATCTATTGGAGTGATTTTATTTCCGTTCTGGGTACTTTGGCAAATCAATTGTTGATACAAGGCGCCACCTTCCACAAAGAATTGGAATTTAATTCCAAGTATTTATTTTTTACTTGCAAATCGATTTTTTAAGGAGGCCATACCATTTAGATGAGCATTGGGATTCGTGCTAAATAATCTGGAATCTTTGGTGTTCGTTTCTGGAATGCATATTGGGCGCCAAACTTCTAGGAAGCATTTGCAACTAATATCTCTTCATTCGGAGGTAAATTGATCAACTTATGAGCATTTCATGAATTCACAGTTTGTTGGTTGAATTTCCAGAATTCTGATTTTTATATCAGATTGTTTCAATTTCCAGTTTTTGGTCTTATACTTCAGTATTTGAGTGTTATATCATGGTAAAAGTTCATACTTCATATCTAAGGTTCATTCCTTATCATTGTAATTTGTAATCTGCAGAGTTTATTTTGTAAGGTTGAGATTAAGCATTACTAATCCAACCAATCTTTCAGTTCTGCAATTACTTACTGTTTTATCATTAAATTACCCCTGGATGGTTTACCGCCAATGTGGACAATTTGTTTTGTAACTCTTTTACACCCACTTTCATAGTGGTGAATCCCCACAGCTCTGTGGATGCCCGCCGCAGCAGATGAATTGTTTTTATTGTAATCTTTTCCCCCCACTGTTTGGTGGTAGTGTGGAAATGCTTTTCATGGATGGTTATCCGCCTATCAGTTTATAATTTCAAATTTCTTCACTCTTTCATATGTTAGCACCTCGCCCTCAGTGGGATCTTGAATGCACATTCTTGACGTTGAGTAGTTTTCATTTCAAGTTCAGTTTTCTATTTGGAGCTAACGCTAACCGAGTTGATTAAGTGCTGGTTATGTGTGTTAATTCATCGAAAAAATTGGTTAGCATATTTCAGCTTTCCATAAAAGTTGTCAGAATATAGCCATGTTCACAGTCAACAAGCGAGTTTTTCAGAGTGCAGTTCACACAGACTGAATTCAAGACCAAATCGGTCTTAATTCATGATTTCATCAGGAAAGCTGAGACTGATTTGTATCAAATGCATTCAGAGGGTTGACAGGCGTGGTTACTCAAATCCATATGGTTGCATGCCTCGTATAGCCGATTGTCTTCCAAAGGCGGTTTAGAGGGTTGATACTGTTGGAATTTTGCATATGCAGTAAGTTCGTTTGTATTTCTCACAAACAGAGCGTGCGCAGTCAAATATTACAGTTTCGTCATGCAAAAGTGTCAGAAGCATCAAGCTACAGAGCAGATAATCGCCATCACTTCAGTTACGGAGCCGCCAAAGTTATGAGTCAGTGAAATGCTAGTTTGAGTGTGCAAAGATTGCCAAGATTGCTCAAGCTGCGGACATTTAGATGCTGATGCAGTTGACAGCCTCGTTGAGGGATTGATTGTTCGAGATCACGATCAGTAGACTTCAGTTCCTACCTCTCAGAATAGACATTTTACACAGGAGTTAAACTTGGCGTTACTTTCTCAAGTTAACTCGCTGTCTCATCTCATGCATATCTATTCTGAGATTAGCTTTATGTAAAGAACCGAACCAATTCTGACCCAAATTTTTTCAAACTTCGAAGAACACAAAGCACCAAGTACCCGTTAAAGGTCAGCTCAAATCATAACCCGCAATTAAAGAAAGACTCAACGCCAAGAATGTGCTTTCCAACCCGAGTAGGGTAAGTAGCTACCATATGATGGAGTAACAGAAAGTAAATACAATGCTGAAAGACTCAACACCACGGATGTGCTTTCAGACCCAAGTAGGGCAAGTAGCGACCATCTGGCGGAGTAACAAAAGTAAATACAATGTTGAAAGAAAGCTCTACCACTTATTCAGCGGGAGCGAATACAATGTAAGAAGTGCAAAGCTTTAATTCCCTTCTTGGCGGAATACCATCCAAGAACTTTAAGTGTGTAGTTCATTCACCCATCTCTGGCGGTAAACCGTCCAAAGATTATTAGGTTTGCTGCTCTAAAACTAAGTAATTGCAGAATATAAAAATGACTGAAATAGTACTACTATTAACAGCCTTACAATGCACAATCTGCAGATTACAAAGTGTTACAAACTGTTAAACCAAAGTAACAACTGATAGAATGTTGTTCTAACTTATTTGACTTCACAATATTGATAAAACAATGCTTGAACTGAACTTCTGGAAGTCTGATATAAAATCAGCAATTCTGGAAACACCAACCAGCAACACAGTAACCCACTAAAAAGCTCATAACTCACTCAAAACCCAACCAAATCACTTGAAACCTGATGCAAACGAGAGCTATGAAGCTGACAATGAAATCAAAATTGAGAAACTACTAACAAACTATAATATTATTTTTTGGCACACTTCCCAAGACAACCCAGAATGGTACGGCCAAGGAGAAGGGCAATTTTGAGAAGATAAAATTATACACTCAATAATAAAATCTGGAACTCACCAAAGAGGGGCGCCCTAGGATGAGGAAGCCATATGTAAAGTACCCAGAACCAACAAAAATTCATGCAAAGACTTATGAGCAGATTTCTACTTCAGCCAAACCCTAACCAGCAAATGCAAAACTGACAAAATCTTTGAAATCTTCAACCTTGATGCTCTGTCTGCTTATCTGGATGAGAAGCAGTCTCTGAAGCCTTAGCTAGGTGCTATCTTTCAAGCACGAAACCAAGAGAAATGGCTAGGAGGTATGCATCCCTCGAAGTAACTCTGAAAGTATTTCAACAGCATAACAGTATGATAGAAAATAAGATAATAAAATGAAGAGAAGAGGCCTCCTTTTATAGACTCAGCAAAAGCAATTCCAGAAGCTTCTAGAAAGGGCGCCCAAAATTCAAATTGAATTTACTTTATTTCCCTCCAAAGAAAGGCGTCCCACTTCTCAAGGCAAAATTTGACCTTTTTAATAAAATAATCTTTCTTAAAGTTGGCGTCCATTTCCTCCACTATAATTTTGGCCTTTAGAAAATATTAAAATAACCTCTTGATGAGGCGTCCACCCTTGAGTCCCCCTTTTCAGAACAACATTAAGTTATGCAGCTAGGCCAAGGGGTTAATATTAAAATATAACATTATTTTAATTAAAATAATTTATCTCTCCAAAAAAATGCATCCAAAGGCCAGAAATCAATAATACCAATTGAATTGCCTGAAGAGGAAAGCCTGTTGAATTGATGCCAACTAGACTACTGCCAAAAATAGAATTTACTAAAAATAGTAAAATCAGAAAGTTGTTCGGATCGGAATGCATGCGAAAACATTGCGAAGCTCTCTAAAAACCCAGAAAGAATCCACAAACCAAAATCCACAATTCCAAGTGCAAACACTGAATGCTGCCAAAAATAGAATTTACTAAAAATAGTAAATTCAGAAAGTTGTTCGGATCGGAATGCATGCGACACCATTGCGAAGCTCTCTGAAAACCCAAAAATAATCCGCAAACCAAAATCCACAATTCCAAGTGCAAACACTGAAATGTGCAGAAACAACCTCCTAGAAGATGGGAAACCCTAATTTCAGCCTCTGCTTAGCCTACGAGTTTCCGGGAATAGGCTAAATCCGAAAGAAGAGCGTAGGGATAAATTGGGGACATTACAGTCCGCCCTTCCCAAAATTGCTTGTCCTCAAGCAATTGCACAACATTCCAACTAATCCCAGGGTCCCATGTCCATCTCTGAAAAAACCCATCATGCTGATGCTGCTCCACTCTAATCATAACAATGAAGCCATTGTATCCGAACTGCACTAACCTTCTCTGCATCCCCAAAAAGTTAATATGCCTGAAGCTCAAATTGAGAGACAAGGAAGGATTGAAACCAAAATTCAGCACCTCAAGCCCTAAAAACTCAAATGAGTTAACTTCTTTCAAAGCAACAAATAGGATCTCAACAGTATGAGTCTCAAAATGCCAAGCCGAAATGAGCAATGGTTCATTGCTCCATACATTTGTACAAGAATATGTACCAAGAAAACCATTAGAATGAGCATGGTCTCCATCCAAAAGTTGATTGTGCTCAGTCCACAACACCATTTATCTCATTTGAAGCCATAAATCATCTCTGGAAAGAGATTGGAAGGTTCGAAATTGAATGAACCCACAACCAAACAATACTGAAATCATCAACTTGAGATCCGATTACTTTACATTCTGAAGTGCTTTGTAATTCTTTATATCTCCGCCCTATGGTAGCTCCATTCCCACTCCGGGTTTGAAAGCACATTCTGGGTGTTGAGTTTACTTTCAGCATTCTCGCTTATTTTCCTTAATTGCATTGTAATTCTTAGCATCTCCGTCATATGGTAGCTCCCATTCCATCTCGGATTGGAAAGCACATTCTTGATGTCGAGTTATTTCAGCTTATTAGTTGGTAGGGATCCCCTGACCATATGCTCGTCGTTCTCCGGCGCATTCTTGGTTAGAGTTCTTTGTATCAGCATTTCTTTAAGATCCTCTGACCAATGCTCACACCTTCCCCACATCGGGATCCTGGTGTACATTCTGGTTAGAGTTGCTTTCAGCATTGTTTTGGTTTAGAGCTAACCTTAACGGGTGCGTTTTGTTTGTAACTTGCAATTGAAAAACAAAAAAAATTGGCTCGGTATATTTCATAATGTTCATCAAAGAGACAAGGAAATTTAATATACATTTTACCAGGAAAAATCACCTTGCTAAAGTTTATGCCATCCTTTGGAGTGAGCTGAAAATACCTTACAGGTTTGCAAAACCTTTTAATTTCATGTGTTTAGAAGACTGTGAGGTTAGTCAAATCTGAAATAATGGTGCGCTGGTCTTTGGAAGAACAGTTCCTTAGTATTTAATGATTCAAGACAGTCTCGTATAGCTTGCAGCCATTGAAAGTTTATCACAGTTGCAGTTACAGTCCAGAACAACGTTGTTTTTTATCCTTTCTTATGAGCTAAGACGTATTGTGTCACTCTTTCAATATGCCATGACTGCAAGGAGCCTCTACATGATATACTTGATTGAGTTTGGTGAGGTTGAAGACCAATGAGCTCAGTGATCAGCATTATACAGCCTGCAACCTTTAAACAATTTTGTTTAGAGGTATTTATGCAACCTATTAATGCTTGGTTGTTTCCTATAATGAGAACTGAATAATGAATATGACACCTGATGTTTCATGAACAATTTAATGCTATTTTATACTCCAGAATATCAATGTTATGTCAGTATGTTAGTCATTTGAAAATCATAGCAGAACTGTGAAATTGTTATTAGTCTTGGTTTGGTCTTTGTAGGAATTTATGGTAAAACTCAGTTGGTCAAACAAATTAAAAAAATATTAAAAAATAAATTATAGGGGGAGTTCTTACATAATGTGCATATGTCTTCTTGACTCAAGCTGTAAACAAGTGGGAGGTTCTTGGTATCAAAACACAACATATACACTTCATCTCAAATTTGATTGAGGGGATCAAAGCAAGCTGGTAGTGATATGGATTACCCCCTAATTTTGCAAACAAAGGCAACACCTCCAATCATCCTATTTTAGAACAATCAAAAGTCATTTATAACTTTGTGCTTTGTGTTTTCAAAATCAAGTGTCTAGTGACATTCTGATAAATGGCATCATCATTTATATGCTTTCCGAGCATTGTCACCATCTCATTCATCATCATGGTTAAGTCATCTTCATTTCCCTTTAAAAGAAGGGCACATGACATCAATTATGATTCACACATTTAGTCGTATAATGATTAGTCTTTGTGGAATATAGTGTTCATTGACTCAATATTAGGTTGTCCTTTTCCCACTACCACCAAAATTAGGAAGACTGAGTTTACTCGAGGCATGTTGATACTCCTTATGTGGGCCTCAAGGTCTTTATTCCCATTGTGTTATTCTCCTATCTTTATGTTAGTTCATGTATTGGTTAAGTGTTATTTCATTTCTAATTGCATGAGGAAGTTGTTGTGACCTTTTTTCACACATCGCCCCATTGCAAATGGGGACCCCCTAATTTTGGCTTTGCTTTTCGGTCGTTTTGGTTTGTCTCTCTTTTCTACTGTCTGTCTTTCCGGGATTGTGCCCGTCATTGAGTTTAAACTTAAAATTTTGGCCAAGTCCAAAAAATTAGGGCTTTGAATTTTCCAGCCAATTTGATGTCAAATGAGATGAATAAATTGAAAATTGAGACTAACATTGATGTCAGTATGCTTCCAACAGGTTTCCACAGAAATTTCATCGAATTCTGGTAACTTACTATTTTTAGTAAGTGTGCAATTACAGGCAATCCTTCAGCATTTTTCAGATTCCGACAATCACACTGCGTCCAGAGCACATCAGGCTACTCACAGGTTAAATTTGAACTAAAACGGACAACTTGCTATTTTTAGCAGTTTTGCCTTCGGAGGCAATTTTCAGGGCTTAGATGCAGAGTTTTTCAACGCATGTCTGGAGATTCCTTGTGGGTTTTTCGAGACCTTCGCAGTGATATGACATGCAAAGCAGGATAACGACTTTCGGCATTCAACCTTCGGAGGCCGATATTAGGGTTTGCATGCAGATTTTCTCAGCACATGTTGACATATTCCTTCTGGGTTTTTCACGACCTTCGCAACGGTGTAACATGCAAAAGGAACTGGTCACTTTTCAGGAACTTACTATTTTTAGCCAGTGCTTGCATGTTAAAGATTTTTTTCTAGGTTTTTCTGGGTTTTCCAAGATTTTTCGGGCAGTGCGACATGCAAAATATCTGACCGCCAGTTGGTCACTTTTTCAGCCACTTTCTATTTTTAGCAGGTACCACTCAAGGAGTTGCCCGACACTTCAGAACTGCAAACTGATCATCATGCAACTGAAACGAGGTCAAACGGAGCTCATTTGAGAAACATGCAGAAAATTAGGGTTTCAAGTTTCAACGCTAAAAATGAGGAATCAGACGACAAAATGCCCAAAACTGAAGTATTCACCACGATCAGCATCTTCCGAGGGGTCTGCTGGCAAAATTTGAAGGCAATCGGAGCACTTACTATTTTTAGTAAGGTGTTCTCGGCACGGGCTATAAATAGAAAGTCAACCTCGAGCGCCAATGCAGACAGGCAAGTTCATCAACAAGGAGCACACTGTTCAAATTTCAAACGGAACAAAGGAAGTCTCAAAATCCAGCAGTTACTATAAATAGTAAGTCACTTCAGAAGCAGCTATAAATAGCAGGTCAACATCAAGTCTCAGTTTGAACGGGTCAAACACGTGATGAAGGATCCCATGGCACAAATTTCAAGGCGAACGGAGTTGCAGAGGATGGAAAAATCAAGCACTTACTATTTTTAGCAGGCTTGTGCAGAGGAATTAGGGTTTCCTAAAATCAAGGGCGAAACACAACAGCCAGGCAGAAGCAGCGTCCAGTCACGATCAATACCCTTCAGGCAATCAACACGCAAAATTTGAAGACTTTCTGAGCAGTTGCTATTTTTAGCAGGTTGCTAAAAATAGCAGGTACAGGCAAATATCAGGCATCAATAGCACAAACACATCCCGAGGTTCAGAACAAAGCAAAATCCACCCTTTTTGGAGCTTGGAATTAGCTTGAAGTGCAAAGTTGAAAAACTTTCTAAAAATAGCAAATTAGGGTTAGCATGATCGAGTCACCCTAAATCAGGCAAGGAGCATAAAATTCACTGAAATTGATGAATTTTCAAGTCCAGCCGGTGAAGAACGCCTTTAAAAGCTGAAGATTTGTGGAAGTTCTCTAGGCACTTGAAATTTGAAGTTCACAGGCCAAATCCGCCTTGAGAGGCTGAAAATGGGTAAAATCCTTCTAAGTGTTGATAAATTGAAAGCTCCCATGGTAAAATGTGCCCTTGAACTTCAAGCTGGTTGAAAAATAGTCAAAGTGTTACAAAATGGAAGTAGGCCCCTCCAAGTGCGCCCTTGAGGTTAGAGTTGACAAATTAAAAGCATGAGGAGCAAAATGCGCCCTTGAAGAAAAGATGAAGGTAAAAATATTCTAAGTCTTGGTAATTGGAAGTCCCACCTCTTAATTGCGCCTTGTTTTGCATGGAGAGGTTGAAAATATTTTAAATTGGAAGTGGACATGTGAAAATGTGCCCTTGGGCTTCAAGTTAAGCACCTAGCAAATGCGCCCTAGTGATGAAATTGGAAGAAGGACCTCTTAAATGCACCCACGAGGTTGAAAATTGATTAGGAAATCTTCTAAGTGTCAAAATTGGAAGTTCATGCCTCCAAATGCGCCTTGAGAAGGAAAGATGAACTTGAAATATTCTAAGTCATTAAAATTGAAAGCACAAGGGTTCAAATGCGCCCCTCTTTGAAGAGGAGCTTGGAAATTTTACGAAGTGTTCGAAAAAATTGAAAGCTCCACCCTCCATATGCGCCTGGAAAGAGAAGATGAACTTGAAATTTTCTAAGTGTTCTAAATTGAAAGCTCAGGGTATGATATGCGCCTGGCTATGAAAAGGTTAGCAAAATTTCTAAGTGTCGGAACTCGAAATGGAAGCACAAGGTGGTAAATGCGCCTTTGACTGGAGGGGTAAGCTGGAAGAGAATTTAAGTGTGAACTTAAATTGAAAGAGGATCCCATCATTTGCGCCTTGGGCTTAAAAGAAGAGAACTTAGAATAACCCCTCTTATTTGCGCCTAACCTTGAGGATGAGGCAAGAAATGTGGTGAAGGTATTAAAATTGAAAGCTTCAGCTATGATTTGCGCCCTTGAAAAGAATGGGTAGAAATTTTTTTTCTAAGTTTCACAAAATGGAAGTTGCACCTTCAAAATGCGCCCAAGGACTTGGAAGATTGGATTTTAACCAGATGTTTAAAATTTGATGCTCACCCATGAAATGCGCCCTAGCTTGTGAGATCAATTCGAAACTTTGCTTAACTGGAAGCTCCATGTGTGAATTGCGCTCACCAAGTTGAAGAAAGAGCCTAAAATATTCTAAGTCTTTGAAATTAAAAGCTTGATATGCCATTTGCGCCCCACCTTGCCAGGGTAGTATGCTGGCTGAAAGTGTTCTAAAGTGTTGAGAATTGGAAGTGGAAGAGCTGAAATGCGCCTAGACTTGGAAGGAGCATTAAAAATATTCTAAGGCACTCAAACTGAAAGTGAAGGTGGCCAAATGCGCCTTGGCTTGGAGGAGAAGTTGGAAATTTTCTAAGTGTAAAAATGTTAAAGTTGAGAGGTCTAAGTGCGCCCTTGGAAAAGGATGAAAACAAGTTGGTAAATTTGATCAAGTGATGGAGAATGAGACTTCAAGGGGCTAAATACGCCTAAGTCATTGGAGGTGGAGGTGAATTTTCCTAGGGAAGTGAAAGTTGAAGTCTACCATGTTGAATGTGCCTAGCTTAAAGAGGGTATTATCAAAGTTGGAGAATTATCTAAGGCAATTAAAATGGAAGCTCTACTCATGAATTGCGCCCAAGATGGGAGGGAAGTCAAGAGTATTTTCTAAGTGTTTGCAGACGGCAGGACAAAACTTAAATGTGCCCAAGCTAGTGATGAAATGATGGAATATTTTTCTAAGTATAAATATTTAAATTCCATCTCTAGAAGAAAATTCGCCTGGGCTTGGAGGATGATAAAAAATTTCAGAGGCATGGATCAATTCGCCAGTGAAGAAGTCAGATGATGCCTGCTGCACAGGGTCAACGAATATTTTCAAGTCAGAGCAACAAGAAATGTTCACAGAGTTGAAGAAATGGATTAAATTTTGTTGAAAATTAATTTTCTAAGGTTCAAAATTCAAAAAAATTAAATGAACCCGTTCGTTGTATACCCATGAGTTCGACGCGTTCTGAAGGAAATTTTCTTCTGGGTATTATTGATTATCGATGAGGAATGGATTTTGAGGTCTTCCACAGCTTGTCAGGGATTTCAAGGTGAAGATTTTAAATGGGCACCAGGATGATGAATTTCCTAAGGGAAATTTGAAAAAATTTCTAAGGCAAGGAATAAATGATGTTGTCGAAGATAAAATGCCTCGGCGGACGAATTTGAAAGTGATCGCCTAGATGATTTTTGATCAAATTCCTGATGAAAGAATTTCTTCTCGAGCCAGAGTTGAATGAGATATCAAAGTGAAGAGCGCCAGGCAGAATGCAGGATGGGTTGAAAATTTGGCTAAGGCATGAAGAATTTGAACGCGAAGTTGGCTAAGGAAAATGATGAGCCCTTGAAGATCAAAGCGTGAAAATCGAGTAAGTAAGGTGAATTTATATTATGAAGTGTTCTAATGCTCTTCTCCTTGCTTGTTTTGCAGGAGGAACGTCGAGGCCGGGTGGTGATGACTTAAGAGATGAAGCAAATACTCCAAGACTACATTTCAACCTCGAAGGAAGAAAGTTGCGAAAAATGGCTAAGTGTTGGGACTTAGTGACAAAGAAGGAGCGTTTTCAAAACTCAAGATGGAGAAAAGAGTGGAAGTTCGAGCCAGGTCGAAGAACAACGTCAAGAAGAAGATCAAGAGCAGTTGAACTCCAGATTCTACCTAATTTTATCTGAGGAGGCAATCTTAGGGACTCTTTTACCCTCCTCCAAGCGATCAACAGAATTGGCTGAACGCGAACAACAGAGCAGTGTGAATGCATCTCAAGGCTGGAATCTTCTAGAAGGTGGTGGCCATTAATTGCTCATTTATTGCCCCACTCTCCATTATGGCGGTTTTTAGGGCAAATCTTGTTTAGGGCTGAGGTGGCACAATCTAGGCCATCCAGTCGATTGTAATCTGAGCCGTCCGTTGGACTTGGCCAACTATAAAAGGGGGAGTCCCCCTCATTTGTATCTCATTAGAGTAGAAGTCGGAGTAGAGAGACAACTAGGTGATAGCTTAGAGTAACTTAGTATAGATTGATAGTGTAGTTTGAAGAAGAGGGAAAGTTTTCCCTTTGAAAACTTTGTAAGAAATTGTTGTGAACACTCTCTCAATAAAAGAGATTTTCATTGATGGTGAATTTCGTCTTTGTTGTGAGTAGCTAGCAAGGTTTTTTCGTCCTTCCGATTCAAATGGTAGCGTAAAATAGTTCTAAGTAGTATAATTTTCATTCCATGCAAGTAGATGTTAATTGTGGAATGGGGTCTTCAGTTTGAGCAAACTTCGTCTATCCATACCACTAGTGGGCTCACTGATGGTGAGTTCGCCTTGCGTGGTCAACTAGAATATCGCGGACTTAACTTCGTTTATGATTCACACGTTGGTATGCGTCATTCTGACGGTGTCTTCGCGTTGAATTATGATCTGAACACCTTGAGCTACTCCTTTGAAGATTGCACCAGTTCTGTGGAGGTTGTCCGAAGCGAGGCAAAGCAGAGCTTGGTTGAAGCTTGTGAGAATTGATCGCCATGTCCACGCCTTAAAGTAAATTAGAGCTCTCTAAACCTTGCATTTTAAATTCAGTATTTTCAAGTTAGTTCAAGAAACAAGAACTTCATAGACAAATCTTTCGAGCATTTGAATTCCTTTCTCCACTGCCGAACAATTCCGTAAGTCCCCTTGAAATACCAGCAAATCACATTGAGCCAACTGAGCCTATTCGCACTGAAAGAACCTTGGAGTTGAACGCATGAACTTTCTTGCAATCTTAGCATGCTGGATACTTTGATCAAGAGAGAATAGGGTAGCCGTTGGCGACTTTATTCTGCGTTGATGTGGTCACGAAAAACACATCAACAAAAGTGTGTGATACCCATCATAAACCGCCATTACCTCGTCAACCAATGGTTGCTCCTCTTCCTGTGGGGTTCCTTCCTCCTCCCTAGGTGTAAATGTAGGCTGAAAAGGTCTATGTGACCCACCTGTACTGGCACCTCATGGAATATCATTACCTGCATTGCTACCTTCTATAGCATTTTGATTCACCCTAAGATAATTCATATCTTGAGGCATTTGACCAATAGTTGTGATTAGTTGTTGTTGGGTTTGCATGAATTGTTGCATCATTTACTATTGCACCCTGGCTAGATCATTTGGTATATTTTGAACACTGTCATGACCCTTCTTTTAGTCCTATCCTGAGGACTCTCACCACCTGGACCCACCATTGTTCCACTGCTCTATTAAACTCTAAGTGGTTGTATAGTTGGTAATGCAATTGATAATGTATCCTCTTTTGGATATGATTCTGGAAATTGAAATTTTCTACGTTTTTGTTCTCTTTTAGAGCATCGTTTTGCTCTATCATTGGTGTACATAACCCCCCAAGATGGTAGGATTTTGGCTCTAAAACCACTGCAAGAGTCCACTACTAATCGAACACCAATCTCAGATAAAATGTTTTACAATTTACAGATGTTTGACAATGAAGGCATTTTGTCAAACTATTTGTAGGCTTCCGAATTGAAGATATTTTCAACTCTATTTAAATATTTGAGAAGTTCTCATAATAACTATCACATAGAATAATTTCCCAAACTTCCAAACTACCACGTTACCTTGAGAGGCCCTTTTCTTGTATGGCGGCGACCTAAATCACTGCTAGCATTCATATTATATGTGCAGCCCATACCAATTAAAGTTGCGTTCAAGTTTTAAACCTTTAAATAAAATATTCAAACACCTCCCTTTCTCCAATCACAGATGTTAAATAAAATAGCCCTTCACACAAATATGAAATGGCACAGCATCATATTAAATGCATGCTTTGAAGCATAAAGGAAATCGAACCCCTAAGACTTTACAATGAGCTGACCAAGGTGACACATAGGATAGGACTAGGATTTTAAACTTTATTTGGAGGCATCAATTCTTCACAAGAACACACATAAGAAGTGCGGCGCCCTTTTATTTGATCACTGTGACTCCAAACAGCTATTAGTTTAATATCTAAAATCCTTAACGCTTCAAACAAATGTATCGACCTCCTTTGATAACCCAAACTGTACGGCGCCTCTATTGGAAATTGTACAGCGCAGGTTTTCTTTTGACTGCAACAGCTATAAAAATAATAAGTGTTTTCTAACTGGAGCGTCTTTGAATGCCCCTCATTCTCTTAGTAAGATGTACAACTCTCTTAGGAGAAAATACAACCAGATACCCCCAAATATGAAGGAAGTCGGCAAATAATGATTGCAACAAATAAAATATAGAATTTACTTTATTTTTACTCCTGTAATAACCTCATATACACAACCCTAAAATTTTCCTTAGAACAAGACTTCGCAAATTTCAACAATCTAATCGTGAAAAACCAATGCAAGAAATTTGAATGATCTCTTCAACAACCAACTAGGATAGGTCTTCCACAACCAGCTAGGGTTTCAGCTCCTCAAGAAGCTCACCAAAATCCAAATAGATGAAAAATAAACCAAGCATAATCTATTAGAAATCTAAAATAGATTGAATAACCCAAGGAACTCTTTAAGAGAAAATCAAAGTTACATAAACTGGAAAAACATAAGAATGCAAACCAGGACTACGAGAGATTATGCAATGTCGATGTGACAATATTGCATTAAGAGATTCCAAACTGAATCAATACATGAATGAATACAAATACAAGCTAGGTAGTGAGTTTATATAGAACTTAGGAGAGGAGGTAGGTGGCAAATCCAACCAATAGGAATCAACCACAAAAAGTAGAGATGGACCACCAAAAGTGGAGGATGCCACCAAAAGTAGAAAGTGGTTCCACCCTTTAAGGAAGGGGACACCAGACACTTATCTCCTTGTAATAAACTCTATTATCCTAAGCAAGCTTAATAAAGTGTAGGAAAACCTAGGACTAAGGGAAAATAAATTAACCCACTAGGAAAATAAAAACCTAGACCAACATAATCCTCGAATGAGCTTCCAATTTTTGTTTATACCCTTTCATTGGGTTGGAATTATTCTCATTGATGTCAAAGGCGCTTAGTCAGGATTGTTGGAATGGTTGTCATTAATGTCAAAGTCACGGAAAAAGGATATCATCATTGATGTATGAATTAAATTGTTGCAAATATTGTCATTGATGTCAAATGAGAGATTATGGAAAACATGAACAAGACTGATCTTAGAAGAAAGGAAAGTATAAATATGAACCATTACTACATACATTCAAAGAAGTTAGAATAAATATATTGTAATAGTTTGAAGAAAAAGTTGTTTACATAAATCCATTGTAAATTGTAGACTCCACTATGAAAAGAATCACAAGATATTGTAGAAGCCACAATAGATCAAATGAAGTATTTTAATGTGCGCTACTAATGTTGGCCAACCACTCTTGTGTAATGTCCCCTTCCTAGGCAGTTCAGGTATTTGAGGGGGTTAGCCTATTAATTTGACCCTCGTAGGCTGACAGATGTGATTAGAGGGTTGCTTTTGGCAGTTATCCTGAGGTCTGGAACATTACTCCATCAGTTGATTCAGGTTTGGGCCTTTGCAGAGGTTTACAGAGGGATATTCAGACACTTACTAGTTATAGTAAGTCAGGTCAACAGGGGTTACTATTTCTGGTAGGGCAACTGGCTCAGCTGGTCATCTCAGTTTCGACCTAGTTTGTCAGTTTGGTGAGCAAATGGTGAATTTTTGAGCATTTAATGATATTGGGTGAATTATTAATATTGAGACTTTATATTATAAAGTCAATTAATGAAATATAAAAGTATCAATGGAATAATATAAAGTATTTAATACATTATATTAAAAGGGTGATTATTATTAATGAATGTGTATTCATTAATCATTTAAAAAGGGACGCCATATTATGATAATTTTTCCTAAGTTTCCCAAGGTCGAATTTAATGTTAATTAAATGCTTATTGAAATTGCTTTTTTGGGTCGGGTTGGGGCCCTAGCTTGGTTGGCTAAATCTTTCCTGTAGCAGGAGGTTGGTCACAAGTTCTAGTCTCTCCCCACCCTCGTGGGAGGCAGTGTAGCACCGGCGTCGTGATCACGTTAAAAAGTTTACAGTACCTGCCCAGTTTATAGGTCGTGCTACCCGATTCCTGATCTAAAAAAAAAAAAAAATTGCTTTTTGGGTCAAGCCTTTGAGAAGAGTTTATATTTTACAAAGAGACAAATCGAACTTCATTGTGAATTATTCTAATTTGTCTATTATCTCTCTCTGAGAACATTGGAGTTTGTGAAACAAGGGTTTCTGCAAATTCGCTTCATCATTGGATTTTGGAGAACGTTCCCTCTTTAAAATCAGACATACTGAGGCTGTGAAATACCAGTTGAAGCTTGTCCAACAAAGTGGCTTCATTCAAAAGTCATATTTGGGCTTATTGTGAAGTTTTAGGCAAGGGTTTGAATCAATTTCCTTTAAAAGGGAATTCCTTTTCAGTGGCTATTCAAGATTCACATCTGGCACATTTCCCAAGGTCGTACAACTGTATTTATTGTTGGTTGTTGGCCGTACTTATCAGCTGCAAGTCGTCTTTTTCATCCAAGGCAAATCGACTTGCCTTTTTGCTTCTTCTTGTCTCCAGTGTTAGCACCTTGTTTCCTGGAGGTGATTTCATCCATTTATTGGCAGGAAAAAGCTTCATTCTAGTAGGTTGTACCATCTCTGTCATCTCATACAGGCGGCTGCAAGTTAGTCAGGTTCTTTAATAAAATAATGTTGCTTTTTATATGCATGTCATTGGATTAGAATTGTAATCTTTCAACAAATGAAATAAATCCATTCTCCATCTTTCTGGAAGTTATTTGCTGCATTATTTATCATCCTTGTATTTATTATGAATTTTAGAAGCATTTTATCAAAATCACACTAGTTCATCTCATTGCAAAAAAATCACAAAAAAACTTAAAAACTTAAAAACACAAAAAAATCTGCATTATACATCAGTTGGTTGGGGCTGAGAGACACTAGGTCTCCTACAATGGTATCAGAGCACAGTTTTCCTGCCATCCTGTGCTTTTTCAGTTAGATGTGTGCTTTTTCGATGCTTTTTCATGAGTAGAGACATTATATTCTAGAGCAAGGGTACAGGAACAGGCAGAGTAGAGGATTGGATAGGACCACCTATTCCAGAAGGTGAGACAGTATCAGGGGTTCTAGGTATACACAGATCCAGTTCTAGCAATAGTGAGAACAGTATTACCACACTCATGGCAGATCGAGAGATTCCAACAGAATCTCGAAGGGATCCAGGGAAAGAACCTACTGAGGGTGAGATGTCAGAGACTGAGTTCAGACGGAGACATGATAACATGATGGACATGATGTCTCAGTTGATGGGCACGATGAGGCAATGTGTTCCGCCTCAACAACATTACATACAGATAGGACAAACCAGCGGGACTGTAGGCATAGACCAGCCACAGGTGTCAGTACAGCGGCATTCGTCACCTATCTTTCATGAGTGTAGGCCTGGACAACCTACCTTTATTACTAGGGAGGCACCTCCAACTCCGGAGGCAGAGCATCAGGGTCACCAACCAGAGTTTCAGCCACAGCATGGTACATCAGTGCCCGACGTGACTAGATTCTTTGGAGAGTACTCGACATTGGTTCCTGAGATCAGGCAATCGTTGTCGTTTCATGAGTTCATGGATGTGCATAGACCCAGGGGTGGAGGTAGATTTGAGCGCAAAGCTCCTCAGTACCAGCCACCACCATAGGTGAATCGGGATCTTCAACATGCAGTGAGCAAGATTGTCTTGCCTTATTTTGATGGCTCGGATAAGAGTTCAGCGAGGTCTTGGGTACAAAAGTTCGACAATTACCTATCTTTGAGACCTATGCAGGAGGACGAGGCCATTAAATTTTCCACACTACATCTTGATGGATTAGTGCATGACTGGTGGCATCACGACATGTACACATTGGGTCATCACACGGTTACTACCTACCAGGAGTTCACGAACAGGCTCATAGAGAGCTTTGATAAGAAGGATCCAGAACTTTACTTTAGAGAGCTAGCTCAGCTCAAGCAGACAGGTAGTTTGGATTCCTACATTGATGAATTCCAGAGGGTTGCAGTCATGGTGACAGGTATTTCGGAGAGGAGACTTGTCGTTCTATTCATCGAGGGATTATATGATCCAATGAGAGGTTGGGTCAAGGAATTTGATCCTCCTACTCTTCAGGAGGCAATGAGGAAGGCGCACAGTATGGCACTTGCAGCACTCGCAGCAAGTTTTCTTCAGGCTCATCATCCTATTTGAGGCCAAACAGATCGTTTGATAAAAATAGAACATTTGAAAAGAAGGATCCACCTGATCCTAAGAGACGAAATGCACCACCTTTTGACAGGGAAACATTGAATGATTTACGAAAGAAAAAGTTATGTTTTTGGTGCAAGGCACCTTATGATGAAAAACATGTATGCCTTCTTCGTCCTAAACCAAAAAGTAACCAGATTGAGTGGTTTTATGAGGGTGAAGAGCAATCTGATCTGTCAGACCAACAAGCTGATTCAGAGCATTCAAATGATGAGAGGTCTAAAAATGATAGTGAAAATGAGGGAGGAAAGAAGTTACAAGAGGCACATTTGACTAGTCTTCAGAGAGATGGATCTTTTAGGCTACGTGGGCTCCTAGCAAGTCAGAAAGTGATCACTCTACTTGACACTAGTGCCACTCATAACCTTATAGATGCACGATTGGTAGAGAGACGAGGCATACAAACTGAGGAGTTTGAGTGTATTCGAGTCAAGGTGGCTGATGGGTACACCCTCAAATGTGATAGGAGAATAACAGATCTTCCGCTTAACAACTATGAATTCAAGGCTGAATTCTATGTTGTGAATATGGGAGATACTGATGTGGTACTTGGGATGGCATGGCTTCATGATTTGGGTAAGTTCACACTCAATCTTCGAGACATGGAGATGAAGTTCAAGGTAAATGGGAAACCACATGTCATAAAATCCATCAGAGAAAGTAATTTGAAGGTGGTATCTTTTAGACGGATGGAGAGGTGTAATGTCCCCATTTTGGCCATACACTCTTCATTTGGATTTAGCCTATTTCCGAAAATCCGTAGGCTAAGCTGAGGTGGAAAATTAGGGTTTCCTCTTTCAAATACTGCTCAGTTGGCTTTCAAAGGTTGTTGTGCAGACTTACTATTTATAGCAGTTCACTATTTTTAACAAGTCTATCTTTTGGCAGTATCTATCTAGCAGCAGTTCAATCCTTTGCAGTTCATTGTTCAGTTTGGCTTTGTATTGTTTTGATGTTAACTTACTATTTATAGCAGTTGGCTATTTTTAGTAAGTCTAATTTTGGTAGTGGCATCATCAACAGTTCAGCTCAAGTCATCTTGCTATCCATCAGTTTCAGTATTGGCATTGGTTTTGGTTATTTCCATGGACTAAGTTTTTATACTTAGTCAATTTCATGTTTTTCAGTTGTACCCCACGCCTAGGCTTAATAACTTCATGTTGTTTTAAAGAGGGGTCATTAAGGGGTCATGTTGAGCATTTAATGATTTAAATAAATGCTTTATTGTTGCAATTTGGAAATAGACGCCTAAAAGAAAAGTTGAATAATGTTTTATTATTTCAAAAAGTAAATGCTTAAAGGTGGCGTCCCTCTTGGAAGTTGAAGTGATTCGACTTCTTGGAATTTGAAGTGTTTCATTTTCCAATTGAAACTTATATATTGCTGCTGTTTGAAGAGCTGATTATCTTTTGGAAATATTGTAAAGTTATGCTGCTGGTTTGAAATCCAGAATCCGGCTAAGGGAAAGTTTAGCAATTTGTCTCCATTCTTCGGGCTTGAAACTATGGTTCCCTAGATGGTGGATTGAGAGTGTGTTTCATTCAGAAGTGCACATCGAGCTTCATTGTTGGAAAATTTGAAGTATTTTTCAGTTTTTGAGCTTGCTGGTTCATTCATGGCTGAAGGTGATTTTCATTAACAGCTCTTTGTACGATTTAAATATGCTTCTAGGTATTGAAGATATGGATTCTTAGCACATGGGCGCCCCTTTCCATAGAAGATCATAATTTATTTCAAAGTATTTATTTTTATTCTTGCAAAATCGCCCTTGCTAAGGGCCGTACAATGTTGGGAGCATTGGGAATTGTGCAAGTAAATTAATGGTTGCTTTTTGAAGTTGTTTCATCATCATGACATGGGCACCTATCCTCCGGAGGTTCATTGCAATTAATTTCACTCAATTTGGAGGTAAATTGATAAAGTTATGTGCATTTCATTGATGTACAGTTTGCTGGTCTGATTTTCTGTATTCTCTGTTTCTGATCAGACTTGTTAGTTTTTGATATAATGCTGGTTTGAGCTTAATTTCTATATCATTATTATATTGTAAGAGTTAGAGGAAGTGTTACTCTAACCATTGATTGATTTGGAAGCATATCTTCCTTATTTGCAGTTGTTTAATTCATTGTAAAGCTGATTAGTAGTACTAACAGCTATTTATTTTATTTGCTGCAATTAGTTTAAATTTCATACTCCCACGATTGAGTGGTTGAGTTTAAATAATCACCTTTTTTAATTGTAAGTTTCCCCCCACTAAATAAGTGGTTGTGTGGACTGTATTCCCCCCACGTTAATAAGTGGAAGTGAGGATTTAAATGGCTGGCTTGCCGCCTTTAATAATGTAATAATCTCACCCACTGAATAAGTGGAGTATCCCCACTGTTTGTGGATGTCTGCATCAGCAGATGAATTGTAATTTCAGTTCAGTTTACTCCTAATGATCCTCTGACCATATGCTATCACCTCGCCCACATTGGGATCTTGGTGAACATTCTTGGTTAGAGTTACTTCCATGCTGATTTGCTTTCGGAGCTAACGCTAATCAGTGTTTGGTTGCTGATTTGAATGTTAATTTTGGGAAGAAAAGTAAGGGGAATATTTCAAGAGGCTCATTCGTCATGATATCGTGGATTGGGTTGCAGAGTGTATGTTGTTACCAGCACAACAAGAGCATCAGAAGGTTGAGTACCATCCTGACATCCAGGAACTAAGAACTAAACACTCTAAAGTGTTTAGTGACATTCCACTTGGCAGACCTCCAGACAAGGGCATCGAGCACATTATCGAGTTGGAGGAGGGCGCAAAGCCCATTATGATCACACCATATAGACATCCGAAACACCTCAAGGATGAGATAGAGAAAACAATTAGTGAGTTGTTTGCTATGGGGCATATCAGACCTAGCAAGTCACCTTTTGCTTCATCGATTGTATTGGTGAAGAAAAAGGATGGGTCACTACGAATGTGTATAGATTACCGCCAGCTTAATCAGAAAACAATCAAAAACAGTGTAAAGAACCGGACCAATGTTTTCAATTTTTTCAAGAACACATCAACCAAGAAGCACCCGTTAAGGTTAGCACAAACCCAAACCAGCAGTTTGCAAGTAACTCTTTGCCAAGAATGTGCACTCAATCTTGAGATGAGAATGATGATGTCATATGGCAAGAGGGTCGTCAGTATCAACTGGAAAGAAGTACAATGCTGAAGGTAAGCTCAACGCCTAGAATGTGCTTTCCAACCCAAGGTGGGAATGGAGCTACCATAAGGCAAAGATACTAAGAAAGGAAATTACAAATCAAATGATAATGCTGAAAGTAACTCAATGCTTAGAATGTGCTTTCCATCCCAAGGTGGAAATGGAGCTACCATAAGGCGGAGATACCAAGGAATTACAATGCAACTCAGAATGTAAATAGGCGGCAAGCCAGCCTCTTCCACTTATTCAGCGGGAAGTACAATAAAGTAAGAGAAAGATAGAAAGGAGAATTGTTGATAGTACTACTAATCAGCTTACAATATGTTAGAATGCTTGCCAAAGCCTAGTAATCCAAATTCTTCAATACTGCAATAATTTGTAAGACTTCCTCAATGCTTGACAAACCTCTCTGGACTCAAACTCCTCACAAATATGCATTTATCTATGACTGATATAACAGACCAGCAACTGAAATGAAGCAATCAGCAACCCTCGAATTCACCAAAATACTCACAACTCATTCAATACTTGCCGGAATGACATGAGACTTGATGCAAATGAAAGCTATAATGATGGCAATGAAGACTGAACAAAAAAATAGCTAACAAATTGAAGTATTTTTTTTTCTCTAAACCTTTGCCAGGCAGACCAGAATGGTACGGCCAAGAGAGAGAGGCGATTTTGCTTTTAAAAATCCAAATCAGCATTAAAAAATCTACAACTTTGCAAGAATGGTCGCCCCACATAGAGAAAATGATTTATGCAATGCCCAGAACAATAATATTTTTATTTCATGAGATATGAGCAATTCTTACAATCAGCTATGATATTCAGCAACTCCAAAATGAGACAGAAAATGCAAACTAGAACTCCAAAATGCAAGATACTCAACTAAAAATGCAAGACAAACCTATTACAAACTATCTCTCAACTAGTTGCTATCTTTCAAGCAAGAAGATGAGCCAAGCTAGGAGGCATTCATTCCTCGAAGTAGTCCCAGCACCATTTCGGCAGCATAACAATATTCAAGTCAGAAGATGAGAAGTGAAGTCCCAGGGCTCCCTTTTATAACTTTGAGAAGACCCTCCAAAAGCTTCTAGTAGGTGCGCCCTAACTTCAAGATGCTTTTTAGGTTTTGACCATTGACCAAGCATAAAGTGATCCCATTTCATTGAATATAAATCATTTTAAATGAATATCAAGCTCTCCAAGGATGGCGTACTTTTCTTCTTGAGCATTTTTTGACTTAAGAACATCAAATATTTCTTAATGAAATAAACACCCTCAAAAGTCCCCTTTTTAAAAACAACATAAAGTTGTGTCATTAGGCCAAGGGGTCCCAATATTAAATTATAACATTTTTTAATTAAAATACTTATCTCTCCATAAATGCACCAAAATGCTAGAAACATCAATACCAACTGAACTGCTAGAGGGAGAGAATCAACTGAACTGAAACCAGCCTGTCCACTGCCAAAAATAGAATTTACTAAAAATAGTAAATTCTGAAAGTTACCCTGATCGAAGCGCATGCGCCACCATTGTGAAGCTTTCTGAAAACCCAGAAAGAATCCGCAATCCAAAATCCCAAACTCTAGGATGTAGCCGTCATAACTTACTAAAAATAGTAATTTCGGAAAGGTTGCCCGACACAGTTGCAAGTCATACCTCTGCGAAGCTCTCTGAAAACCCAGGAGGAATCCAGAATCCAAACACCCAAACTCCAACAAGCAAAACCCTGAATCGTCAAAAGAACCCACCAAACAGTCGGGAACCCTAATTCTGCCTCTAACCAGCCGACAGTGCACCGGGAAAAGGCCATCAATCACTGCAAAGTGTAGAGCTAAAAACGGGGACATTACAGTCCGCCCTTCCCAAAATTGCTTGTCCTCAAGCAATACCACCACAACTCCAGAAAAATTAAGACTGATCCATACCAAAACAAGTATGATCCCAGGTTCCCAAATCCATCTCAATAAGGAACCACCATGCCGATGCTGCACCACTTTGATCACATCAATGAAAACATCATGCCAATGCTGCACTATCCTTCCTTGTAACTCCAAAGTGTTACCATCCATGATACTCAAACTGAAAGATCTTAAAGGACTGAGATCAATATGCAACATCTCAAGTCCAAGATGCCTCGAGTCAACAGTATCAACCATACCATTGTCAACCACAATTCTAAGCGATAGGAAAGATAGCCTACTTAACTCAGGATCAAACCCCTCATCATATCTCCATAAGGTATCGAACAAAGCCACGACTGCAAATGTGACATTTCCAAATCTTCTTGCAAAGAGGAAAGCAATCCTTTGCAAGAGCTCAACAAATTCAGACTCATGTCTCCTCAATGAGCTACTATGCATCAACTGAATTATACCGACACCACCATGAAGTCTTCTAATCATTCTTACAGTTCCAACTCCAAGAGTCTCAGAATGGAAAACCAAAGCATGTGGAAGTTCGCTGCCCAGAACCAGTATAGTAAAGAAACTATCAAAATTTGCTTCACAAACCTCCATAAGATAAACTCCGAAAGTAGAATAGGTGTGAATGAACAAATAATCTCTGTTGTTCAAGGCTAAATTCAGCGAAGTGCAATTTGATTTTAGTACTTCATACAAGGAAAAACAGCAGCACCAAAGAAATTCCCAAGTGTGAGTGTATGAGATGAGCATTGAGTTGCAAGATAACACCTCAAAAATGGCAGGAAAACACACTAGAGCAACCACCAACTGAAAACTACCACCTCTTAGATCAAAAGTGAAGAAACCCACTCTCCTGAATGCAAGTAACTCCACATGTAAGGGGGCTGGTCTGCCTCCAACCAGCAAGCTCGTGTCTCAAAATCTACCCTTGTCTCAGCCGAAAGTCACTTCCAAAAGCAACCGATCGTTCATCCCTCCAACCCATACTCAAAATTTCTCTCCAATCCATTTGTTGATGAACAAACGGAACCATCAAGTGGCTGAAAGAGAAGGGAGCAACACCAACAAATCTGGAAGTTTGATCCTTATCCCTCCAAAAGTTCTTTCCACAAGCAATAGGCTCCATCAACCCATGTTGAGGATCCCAACCATGGATACCCAACTGAAAAAAAATTTCAACACATTGCCAAGAAATCTCAACGCATCTCCAAGTGCTAGTGAGAACCGAGTGCATTCTCACGAAACTGGTTTCCCCTTGAAGCTCAACCATGAAAGCTTCAACCACATTGGAGTATGTAACATAGAATGACTTTAGATTCAACTCCCAAAACTGACTAGTATGAACCCAAACATCATTCCACCCAAAGGATGGATTGTCAAGAGTGTAAACACCAAGTTCTTGTTCATCATTCTCCCATTCCTCCTAAGTAGTAGGCTTGAAATCATCACTCCTTGCTGCTATAATGAAGATACTAGCAGCTACCAAGACTTGTCTCATCAACATCTTGATGTCATAGATGTTGAAATTACCTCACTTCGACACCTCCCATATGGAATCTTCACCCTTGAGCCCACTTATGCATTCATTACTAATCAACAGACGTGGCACTTCCTCATGGAGTGATATCAAATCATCCATGCACTGGAAACCATGCTCAGACTCATTCTCTGTTTCATCTCCCATCTCATAGAGAGGATTGTCATAATCTCGAAAGCCATTCCTTTCATCTTGCTGCTCCAAACCAGCACATGCAACTTTTGATTTTCTTGAGATGCTTTCAAGATCAAACTCCTCTTGAAGACAATCAAGCTCTCCAATCACTTGCTTGATTTCTTCAGCTCTTTGTGCACCCTCTTGCTCCTTGAAGAGTTTGAAGTCAGCAAACTGGTCTTCAACCTCCGTTAGAGCCAGCTGAGTTTTTCCCAACATGTCCTTTGTTGTTTCGAGCTTCAGAATGAGCTCATCAATCATACTCTCCTTTTCATGAAAAGCACAAATGGTCTTCTTTGCAACTTCAAAGGCATGATCTCGTTCTTCAAGCGAGTGCACGTACTCGGACTTCAAGGTCTCCAAAGAATCTCTGATAAGTTGCAAATTGGGAAGAGCAACTTCATCTGTCACTCCTCTACGTCTCTCTTCAAGCTGAGCCTTCCAGTAAAACTCTTCAACCAAGCTATGTGTGCAGTCAAACAGGGATAGAGCTTGCACTTCCTTTTCAATGAACACCTTGAATTGACCTTCCCACTCATAAGAATGCGAAGATGGTGAACTGCTGATAGGCTGCAACTGAAAATCAGAACCTTGCCCCTTGTCTTTGCTGCCCTCAATGCTGCTCCAACATCCTTGTACTTTACCACCAACATGCGGATAATGTTCAATGCCATGGAAGTGATCATTCTCCATGATTTCTTTGACTCTATGTTTGCAATCAGCTTCTTGAGTGGAAAAATCAGATTTGTGTTTGTAAACCTCTTAACTTTTTCCTCTTCAAGAGCCATATGGTCTTCTAGCTCTCCCTCTTCATCACTGTCTCCTTGATCAAACATTATAGCAGCATCCAACTTGCTCAATGGATCATAATCATTCGCTGTTCGGAAAGTTTCCGTAGAAACATTTTCTTCTTTAGTGGCTGCAACCACTTCAAGGAGAACATTATGGAGCTTCATTGAACACTCTTCTTCTTCGAAGACAACTTCCTCTTCAATGGCCACCTCATAGTTTGCAACGCAATCTAATTTTTGTTCTTCATCAGGATCAAAGGGAAATTCATCCCACAAAGGTTCTCTTTCATACCTTGGTGCCAACACACCCGGATCCCAAATGCTAGTGGGATGATTAAGATGATCAACAGGAAAAAACTTATCTTGCTCCTACTGAAGTGATGACTCCTTAAATAAGTCAACTCCCAAATCACTTAAGCTGATAACATCAAAATTATTTCTCTCCCATGGCTTAGTTTGCTGCTCAAACCCAATGTCACCACCATAGTGAAATGAAGAATCTTCATTCCTAGCTGTTATGAAAACTTCGTCCTTTTTTCCTTCAATGTAACCACCATCTATAGGTATATTTTTTATCTCCTCTTTAGTAATCATATGCATACCAAAAAGGTCTCCTTGATCACTTGTCATAATTTCTTCTTGTGAAAACTCTTGAGGAGTTTGGACAGCAACAAGAGGAAAACTATCCATAACCAAATCTTCAACACAAGGTGGTACAATCATGTTGGAATCATTACCAACATTATCACTTTGGCAATGGTCATAGGCTGATTCAAAGGCACCATCAGTATTTCCTTCTACTTGCTCTTCTTCAGCAAACTCATCCCATACAATAGTATTACTGAAATCTTCTGTGAAGCCCTTAGCTTCAAGACCTTCATAGGTTGAATCCTTATTAGGACTCAAGACTGTTGTTATGTTCTTTTCACCGAGCTGATCTTCATCACTTCCTATTACATGCAAGTCAAGGGAAGTATTATGGGGCTCTACCCTTAACTCTTCACTTGCCAAGGTATCTTCATCAAGCTCACGTTCATTTTGAGGTGATATGTGCACCTTGCTTGTGCCATCTTGAATGCTAGATGACTGATTTTTCTTTTCAACTTGCATATTTGTGGGCTACAATTCACAAATGGGCACTTCATCTTCTTCCTTCTTTGATTCTTCAACCAAAGCTTGTTCTGCTTCCCTTTTTATCATTTTCCTAATGTGGTCCACCATCTCCGACTTTTCAGGCTTCAGTAACGCCACACAATTCAAATGGGAATCAAATGAAACATTGTATCTATAATCATCTGGCATGTTTTGATATTGCTCATGGAGTTTGGCAGCCTCATGTTCACATTGTCTTTTATACTGTTTGGCATATTCAATGAAATCCCTTACGGCATCACTAACCTTTCCTTCCTCAGATACCATAGTTGAATCTGATTTCTCACGATCCCTGGACCTTAGAAAAAACATCTTTGAAACTTCTGAAAGCTAAACTGAACTCTGTTCTGACCTCTGATGTAGAAACTGATTTCTCTGTCATTCAACTTTCAACTGAACCTTGATAGGCACAGGATGGTAGGATGCAGGCTCTGATACCACTGTAAAGAATTCGACCAATTTTTTCAATTTTTTCAATAACACATCAACCAAGAAGCACCCGTTAAGGTTAGCACAAACCCAAACCAGCAGTTTGCAAGTAACTCTTTGCCAAGAATGCGCACTCAATCTCGAGATGAGAATGATGCTGTCATATGGCAAGAGGGTCGTCAGTATCAACTGGAAAGAAGTACAGTGCTGAAAGTAAGCTCAACGCCTAGAATGTGCTTTCCAACCCAAGGTGGGAATGGAGCTACCATAAGGCGGAGATACTAAGAAAGGAAATTACAAATCAAATGATAATGCTAAAAGTAACTCAACGCCTAGAATGTGCTTTCCATCCCAAGGTGGAAATGGAGCTACCATAAGGCGGAGATACCAAGGAATTACAATGCAACTCAGAATGTAAATAGGCGGCAAGCCAGCCTCTTCTACTTATTCAGCGGGAAGTACAATAAAGTAAGAGAAAGATAGAAAGGAGAATTGCTGATAGTACTACTAATCAGCTTACAATATGTTAGAATGCTTGCCAAAGCCTAGTAATCCAAGTTCTTCAATGCTGCAATAATTTGTAAGACTTCCTTAATGCTTGACAAACCTCTCTGGACTCAAACTCCTCACAAATCTGCATTTATCTATGACTGATATAACAGACCAGCAACTGAAATGAAGCAATCAGCAACCCTAGAATTCACCAAAATACTCACAACTCATTCAATACTTGCCGGAATGACATGAGACTTGATGCAAATGAAAGCTATAATGATGGCAATGAAGACTGGACAAAGAAATAGCTAACAAATTGAAGTATTTTTTTTTCTCTAAACCTTTGCCAGGCAGACCAGAATGGTACGGCCAAGAGAGAGGCAATTTTGCTTTTAAAAATCCAAATCAGCATTAAAAAATCTACAACTTTGCAAGAATGGTCGCCCCACATAGAGAAAAGGATTTATGCAATGCCCAAAACAATAATATTTTTATTTCATGAGATATGAGCAATTCTTACAATCAGCTATGATATTCAGCAACTCCAAAATGAGACAGAAAATGCAAACTAGAACTCCAAAATGCAAGATACTCAACTGAAAATGCAAGACAAACCTATTACAAACTATCTCTCAACTAGTTGCTATCTTTCAAACAAGAAGATGAGCCAAACTAGGAGGCATTCATTCCTCGAAGCAGTCCCAGCACCATTTCGGCAGCATAACAATATTCAAGTCAGAAGATGAGAAGTGAAGTCCCAAGGCTCCCTTTTATAACTTTGAGAAGACCCTCCAAAAGCTTCTAGTAGGTGCACCCTAACTTCAAGATGCTTTTTAGGTTTTGACCATTGACCAAGCATAAAGTGGCATCCCATTTCAAGTGAGATATAAATCATTTTTAAATAAAATATCAAGCTCTCCAAGGATGTCGTACTTTTCTTCTTGAGCATTTTTTGACTTAAGAACATCAAATATTTCTTAATGAAATAAACACCCTCAAAAGTCCCCTTTTTAAAAACAACATAAAGTTGTCTCATTAGGCCAAGGGGTCCCAATATTGAATTATAACATTTTTTAATTAAAATACTTATCTCTCCATAAATGCACCAAAATGCTAGAAACATCAATACCAACTGAACCGCTAGAGGGACAGAATCAACTGAACTGAAACTAGCCTGTCCACTGCCAAAAATAGAATTTACTAAAAATAGTAAATTCTGAAAGTTACCCTGATCGAAGCGCATGCGCCACCATTGTGAAGCTTTCTGAAAACCCAAAAAGAATCCGCAATCCAAAATCCCAAACTCCAGGATGTAGCCATCATAACTTACTAAAAATAGTAAGTTCGGAAAGGTTGCCCGACGCAATTGCAAGTCATACCTCTGCGAAGCTCTCTGAAAACCCAGGAGGAATCCAGAATCCAAACACCCAAACTCCAACAAGCAAAACCCTGAATCGTCAAAAGAACCCACCAAACAGTCGAGAACCCTAATTCTGCCTCTAACCAACCGACAGCGCACCGAGAAAAGGCCATCAATCACTGCAAAGTGTAGAGCTAAAAACGGGGACATTACAAACAGGTACCCTATACCCCGCATCGATGAGTAGATTGATGAGTTGCACATTGCTATCTTCTTCACGAAGATTGACTTGAGATCCGGGTACCATCAAATTTGGATGAGGGAGCAGGGCATAGAGAAAACCGCTTTTAGGTGCCATTGCGGTCACTTTGAGTTCTTGGTTATGCCTTTTGGTCTAACCAACGCCCCTGCTACCTTTCAAGCTACAATGAACAGAGTCTTCAGTTCTCAGCTACGAAGATATGTATTGGTCCTCTTCGATGACATTCTGGTATATAGTAGGTCATGGGAGGAGCATATAGCTCACTTAGATACAGTTTTGGGTATTTTGGTGGAGTCCTTGTACGCCAAGGAGTCCAAGTGTGAGCTACGCATGGTTGATTTGTTCTATCTTGGGCACATCATCAATGCCAAGGGAGTCAGTATGGACCCTGAGAAGATTTGAGCTATAGTAGAGTGGCCAGTACCTCAGAACCTTACCCAGCTCAGAGGATTCATTGGGTTATGTGTTTTTTACAGACGATTTGTTAGTGGGTTCTCACGACACGCCACACCCCTTACTAATCTGACAAAGAAAGGGGCATTTGCTTGGTCACCGCAAGCTCAGGAATGTTTTGACAGATTCAAGGTGATTATGACTTCGTGTCCAGTTTTAGCACTGCCAGACTTTACGAAGTCTTTTGATTTGTATTGTGATGCCTCAGGAGAGGGCATTGGTGTTGTATTGATGCAGGAGAGAAACCCTATTGCTTTTGAGAGTAGAAAGCTTAAGGGTCTTGAGAGATTTTATAGCATTTATGACAAGGAGATGTTAGCTATTATGCATGCTTTGGCTAAGTTCAGGCAATATCTGGTGGGCAGTAAATTCAGTGTGCGTACAGATCATAATAGCTTGAAACACTTCCTTGGACAGTGAGACTTAAATGAAAGGCAACAAAAATGGGTTAGTAAATTGCAATCGTATGATTTTGATATCACCTTCATTAAGGGGAAGCAGAATGTTGTAGCTAACGCATTGTCTCACAGACCTCAGTTGAATGCTATGGCACAGATCTCCAAGGATTGGAGGCACAGGATTATTGCAAAGTATGCTAAGAACCAATGGGCTTCTAGCATTGTTGACGGGACAGAGCAGGATAGTAGATACACCGTTGTGAATGACTTGATCATTTACAAGGAACGGATTTTTCTGGTTCCTGATTCAGAATTGAAGGATACAGTTCTGAAAGCCTTTCATGATCTTCCTATGACAGGCCATCCCAGTTATTTCAAAACATATAAACTAGAACGGGAACGATTTGCTTGGAAAGGGCTAAAGACTGATGTTCTTCGGTATGTACGAGAGTGTTCTGTTTGCCAACAGAACAAACAGGAACACACATATCCTGTTGGATTGCTTCAGCCACTTTCGATACCTGATAGGAAGTGGGAATGTTTATCAATGGATTTTATCACGGGCTTGCCGAAAGCCTAAGGGAAACATTGTATTTACGTGGTTGTTGATCGGCTGACAAAATATGCACATTTTTTCACGATCACCACTACATTCACAGCATCGCAGACTGCAGAGCTCTTCATTAGAGAGGTATTCAGGTTACATGGTTTGCCTCGGACTATAGTCAGCGATAGAGATAGTTGGTTCATGAGCAACTTTTGGCAGGAGTTGTTCAGGCTTTGTGGAACTGAATTGACACCTAGTACCAGCTACCATCCACAGACAGATGCGCAGACAGAGATCGTCAACAAGTGGGTGGAAGGATATCTGCGTAATTATATAGCTGGACAACAAAGAGCTTGGGTGAGGTGGATATACCTCCGTGAGTATTGTTATAACTCTACTCACCACATGACTATACAGATGACGCCCTTTATGGCATTATATAGGTATGAGGCACCCAACCTTTTGGATTTGGTGTTGAGTGATAGCAGAGTTCCCAGCACAGGTGATATGTTGCAGGATCAACAGGATATTATGAGGTTTCTCAGAGACAACATTCAACGAGCACAGAATTAGCAAAAGTAGTACATTGATCAGAAAAGGGTTGAGCGTTCCTTTGCAGTGGGTGACATGGTGTATCTCATGTTACAGCCTTACCGTCAGTCCACTCTGCGGAAGAGTGGTGCAGAGAAGTTGAAACCTCGTTACTATGGTCCATTCTGAGTCATCAGACGAGTGGGCGAGGTTGCATATGAGTTAGATTTACCGGTGGATAGCAGGATTCACAATGTGTTTCACATTTCTCGCCTGAAGAAGGCGATGGGTTAGAATGTGATTCCCTCTCCAATACTGCCACCCCTTGATGACGAGGGGAAATTGATACTAGTGCCTGAGGCCATCCTCGATGTCAGAGAGAGACACCTTCGGAGGTGGTTCATTAGAGAGTATTTAATTAAATGGAGAGATTTTCCGGTTGAGGATGCTACATGGGAGTCAAAGAAAATTTTACAACATCCGGGACTGAGATTGCTTGAGGACAAGCAATTTCAGGGAGGGCGAACTGTAATGTCCCCTTCCTAGGAAGTTCAGGTATTTGAGGGGGTTAGCCTATTAATTTGACCCTCGTAGGCTGACAGATGTGATTAGAGGGTTGCTTTTGGCAGTTATCTTGAGGTCTGGGACATTACTCCATCAGTTGATTCAAGTTTGGGCCTTTGTAGAGGTTTACAGAGGGATATTCAAACACTTACTATTTATAGTAAGTCAGGTCAATAGGGGTTACTATTTCTGGCAGGGCACCTGGCTCAACTGGTCATCTCAGTTTCGACCCAGTTTGTCAGTTTGGTGAGTAAACGGTGAATTTTTGAGCATTTAATGATATTGGGTGAATTATTAATATTGAGACTTTATATTATAAAGTCAATTAATGAAATATTAAAGTATCAATGGAATAATATAAAGTATTTAATACATTATATTAAAAGGGCGATTATTAACAATGAATGTGTATTCATTAATCATTTAAAAAGGGACGCCATATTATGATAATTTTTCCTAAGTTTCCCAAGGGCGAATTTAATGTTAATTAAATGCTTATTGAAATTGCTTTTTTGGGTCGAGCCTTTGAGAAGAGTTTATATTTTACAAAGAGACAAATCGAACTTCATTGTGAATTATTCTAATTTGTCTATTGTCTCTCTCTGAGAACATTGGAGTTTGTGAAACAAGGGTTTCTACAAATTCGCTTCATCATTGGATTTTGGAGAACATTCCCTCTTCAGAATCAGACATACTGAGGCTGTTGAATACCAATTGAAGCTTGTCCAACAGAGTGGCTTCATTCAGAAGTCATATTTGGGCTTATTGTGAAGTTTTAGGCAAGGGTTTGAATCGATTTCCTTTAAAAGGGAATTCCTTTTCAGTGGCTATTCAAGATTCACATTTGGCACATTTCCCAAGGCCGTACGACTGTATTTATTGCTGGTTGTTGGCCGTACTTATCAGCTGCAAGTCGTCTTTTTCATCCAAGGCAAATCGACTTCCCTTTTTGCTTCTTCTTGTCTCCAGTGTTAGCGCCTTGTTTCCTGGAGGTGATTTCATCCATTTATTGGCAAGAGAAAGCTTCATTCTAGCAAGCCGTACCATCTCTGTCATCTCATACAGGCGGCTGCAAGTTAATCAGGTTCTTTAATAAAATAATGTTGCTTTTTATATGCATGTCATTGGATTAGAATTGTAATCTTTCAACAAATGAAATAAATCCATTCGCCATCTTTCTGGAAGTTATTTGCTGCATTATTGATCATCCTTGTATTTATTATGAATTTTAGAAGCATTTTATCAAAATCGCACTAGTTCATCTCATTGCAAAAAAATCACAAAAAAATCTGCATTATACATCAGTTGGTTGGGGCTGAGAGAAACCAGTTTTCCTACATCTTGTCAAGCCATATATTAATTTTAAAAAATCACCCAAATACATACTTTGCTGGCCGATCACAACCAAATAACTTATATCAACTAATGTCATGAAAGTATCATTTCAGCAGGCAGCAAATTAAAGACATATATGTAGCCAAAGTTATCGACCAAGAAATGATAATGAATAAGCAGCGATTAAATTTCAGAAAAGCAACGATCCTTCATGAAGATAAATGATAAAAGACAGTGAATAACTAATAAAGAGGTGGCGATTCATATTAGTAGAAATGTTAAGAATTAATTAATAAAGAGCAGTGAATCTACGTTAAAGAAGAGAAGTAATTTAACACAGCTATTAATGAGTATATAGCGATTCATAATAAGCAATAGTTATGTAAATGAAATTCAGCAATTAATTAATGAAGAAAGAGGAAGGGATTAAAGTGGCAAAAATTATAATTAGCAAAGGGCAGTGATGAATATTTGAGAAAGTGTAATGTCCCCTTCTCAAATGTGATCGTTTCTGTTGACCGTTGGCCTATTCCGGAGACCCGTAGGCTACTCGGATGGTGAAATTAGGGTTTCCTAGGTTTGAGGAGGTTGTTGCTTGAAGTTTGGAATTCTGATTGCGGATTCTTTCTGGGTTTTCAGAGAGCTTCGCAGTGGTATGGTTAGTTTGGCATTCCGAACAACTTCATGAATTTACTATTTTTAGTAAATTCTATTTTTAGCAGTGGACAGGGTGGGTTCAGTTCATTTGATCTTCTTCTTCAATTGGTTCAGCTGGCACTTCAGTTTTTGGTCTTGGGTGCAATTTTCTTGGAGAGATAAGTATTTTTCATTATAATATTATATTTTAATATTATAACACCCCTTTGCCTAGCAATACAACTTTATGTTGTTTTTAAAAAGGGGACTTAAAGGGTCAAGGCGTCATGGAGATAAATTATGTTTTAAAAGTCAAATATTGAGCTAAGTGAAATGGACGCCTACTTAAGGAGATTGACTTTTATTTAAAAAGTGAAATATTTCAGTAAGAGAAAAAGGACGCCATCTTTTGGAGGGAAATGTTGAATTCAAAATTAGGGTTTTGGGTGCCCTTCTTGAAGCTTCTAGATGGTTCTCTT
>VDFB02088102.1:0-12539 GCA_007258455.2 Sequoia sempervirens | reverse complement strand
AAATTTTGCTGAGAACCTGCTGGAGGCATACTGACAAGAACGTTAAGCTCAAGTTTCAAGTTATTCACCTCGTTTGACTTCAAATTGGCTGGAAAGACTCAAACCCTAATTTTAAGGCTTAGCCACATTCATGTTGAAGCTTGCAGATGGAAACGTCCCCAGAAAGCAGACCATAGAAAAGAGACAGACGGAGAGAGAGACACACGAAAACCAAAGCCAAAAAGACCAGAATGGAGCAAAAATTAGGGGTCCCCATTTGAATGGGGCGATGTGTGAAAAAGGTCACAACATCTGGCATCCCCACGGGAAAGTGTTGAAAAACACTTTAAGAATTGAACTTTGATTAATCTTCCTCAAACCATCATACAGAAAGGACACTTACTCAAAAGGGGAGAAAAATCTGATATTGGATCAAAACACTTTCATCTAAAACCTTGTGAGTGTGTGCATTCATTCCATCTCTGAACCATGTTGACTTCTGGAATCAGCCGCAACAAGTTATATAAATATCTTAACTTCAAAAGCATTCTGGACATTGCCTCGCTGCCAGTCAGGCGTCCATAGCCCCGACGAGGTTATCGCTACAATTCTCACGAATATTGCTCCACTGCCGGCCGGGCGTCCATAGCCCCGGTGGAGTTACTCGTATGTTCCCAAAACCAACATTTCATGATATTTCTTTCATTTTTCATTTCTTTTGTTTTCAGATATTTCTTTTAAGCACATTCTCTTTTCCATCATTTGATTTCTCCGTCAATTCCTTGATTGGCTGGCAGGCAATGAAGCCTCCAATGGGTTTGAGAATTGTAGTGGTGTTGAAGCAAGACGTAAAATTTTTCACCTGCCAAGACCTTTCCCAAGAAACCAAAATGACTCAGAATGGAGATAGGTAAGATTTTTAAGGTCTTTAGACTCACGTGTTAGGACACAATAACGGGTTAACCTCCCGAGACGAGTTCAATCGCTAACTAGATGATGACAAGAGGAAAACAACCTTAGTCCTTTTCAAAGATTTATGCAAATTCCAGCGGAAAGAAACCATGTTGTGAAGATTAAAACCATCATCACCCCCTTCTCAATGGGAAAAACCCTAAATCCTTGCCCATTCCAAACCAAAACCACTTGAGCGGACAACTCAAGGGACGAAAACGCCAAACCAAAAACCCAAAGGGCAACAAACCAAAACCAAAACCAAAACAAAAAGCAAAAGGAAAGCAAACAAAAGGGAAAGCAAATCTAATCTAACTATATTACAAAGATAGGCTCTCAGAGAGAACCTAGGGTTGGAAATAATGCTTGAGGAATCTCCCATCGTTCGGCAATGGGATATCCCCTCCTGTTCGTGTCCGTAACTTAAATGCATCATTTCCCATGATCTCAGAAGCTCGATAGGGGTCCAACCATGATTTGTCGATCTGTCGGTTCACCTCTCTTAGATGCTTAGCCAAACCTTCCTGAGAGACCATTTCTCTCCTATTAACTCCTCCACATTCTTCTTCTTGTTGAAACATCTCTAGGACTTGCTCTGAGGAGATCTTACTCATGGCACCTATGTTCTCTGAATAGAAAGCTTCGTAAATGGGTAACGATAAGTCTTTGATGGGGGCACATTCTGTCTCTTGCTTTACATCTTTTATCATAGATTCTCTGAACGTCCCTTCATTCTCATTCCTACTTGAATCATTTTCAGTCAACACTCCAGTGAAGGCAGGCGTATCTCCTAAAAACTTCTCTCCTTCCGAGCTTTGCAACGTGAGGACTTCTTTCTTAACAGGCTTGTACGTACCCAAATCAGTTTCCATGAATAAAACATCACTATTTTCACCACATTCTGTAATCATTAATTTGAGCCATGGTGTACTTTCAATTTTTATTTGATTCGGAACCCCTCTCCAAGGCAACCACATGTGGGAGAAGTCAGTTGTGATGTACCCATTTAGCTTTCTAGACCAATCTCTGCTCAATAGCATGCCATAACCATCTGGTATATCCGCAACTGATATGTCGATGCGACTTTGAATTCTGGGATCTGCTGCTAGTTGCATATGAATACCATTTAATTCCCCTACAACTGGAACTTCAGTCTTATCCAGCTGAGTCACCTTCTTGTTGGTCTGGAGCGGGATGATACCCAATGCCTGACATACCTTCAAAGGCATGACATTACTTGATGCACCGGAATCAATCAAACAATTGTGCAGTAACTTTCCAAAAATTCTAACTGAAACCAGAAATGGGGCTGGCTCACCCCTTCCCTGATAAAATACCACTGGCTTCTTCTTTTCATCTGTTCTACTTGATTGAAATTGATTGTCTCGAACAACCTCTTTTGGATTCTGCGTTTGTTCTTGTTTTTGCTCCTGCTTCGCAGGAATATTGAACCGTTTCTTTTTATCTTCGATCCATGACTTTTCAGGAGCGTTTGAAGAACCTTGTACCACACCGACGAAGTTCTGAGGCTGTTGCGGAGCTTCCCAAGTGTCAAATGGTGCGTGAGGCACCTCTTCTACCATATTTGCACTCTGCACAGGACGAGACTGTGTGTTCATAGGAGGATTCCTTGATATTTCTTGGGAAGTATCCTTCACAATGGGCGTCTCATACACACTTCTTAGAACTGTATCTCTGACTTCTGAAATCTTCATTAACTCATGTAGGGGAAGACTAATCTTCATCCTTTTGAACTCTTCTAACACATAAGAGCCAAGTCTTTTCACGTCCTCTCTAGGAAGACTCTCCTTCTGTCTTTGCTCAGCTTGATGAATTGGCTGTTGAGTGACTGGTTGTCCTCCTCCACCTTGCATTGCATTCTGTCGCCTGTACTCTGGAGAATCTCTAGGTAAACTTGGATTATTGCTTGCGTTGGGATGTGGCGGAGTTGTAAAATTATTAGGAGGTATTGATGATGTCAGAGGTTCACGTTGTTGGTGGTAATTCCTCTGGTATACTTTAGGAGTCGCTCCTCCGGATGTTTGAAAAGCTTGTACCTCCCCTCTTCCTTCTACCAAGACGTTGTTGTTGAGAGGCGGAAAAACATAACCATCTTTATAAAGAGACTCTTCTGGTGAAGCATATGTGGCATGAACTTCTAACGGTATTTGAAACTCTGGCATCCCCACGGGAGCGTTTGATGAAGCTGATGGAAATTGGTGATTAACTGGTGGGGGCGTGTAACTCTGAAACTCAGGCGGGAAATTGCAATCTTCTATTATCAATGCCTGGTCATATCTGGGTGCCGGGACTAATTCATATCCCGTAATTGGAGGGTTCTCTGCGGCCCCTGCATTACTTGCCTCACTCTTGAGAATACCAGCCACAACTTGGAACTCGTGACATTGAAGTTCAGAGTGCTGGTTTGTGTTATGTAACCTACACCATCCTGACGAGGGATTTTCGGCCATATAAACTCTATCTGCAGGACGGTTCTCAGGAGGTGGCGGATTGTCTAATGGTGATGGCACTCCTCCGTTGTTGGGCCCAGTATTCCAAGACCTCTTCTGAAATCCTTGATTATTATTTCTATACCCATGACTGCTATCTTGATGGTATCCTTGATGGGTATCCTGATGACTCTGAGGATTATGCTGATATCCTCGATTAGCACCTTGGTGTGCCTGATAGTTTCGTGGCATAGTCTGTGTCTGATTATTTTGACTTTTGAGGTGAGTCACCTCAGCTGACAGCCTCTTCACTTGTTCTATTAAATCTTTTATCTCATCTTTCTCTACTGGTGGCACTGTGTTTTGGAGATAAACAGGCTGTGTGGCTTGCGTCTGGGATAAAGGCATCCCAGGATGGAGAACTAACTGACTTGATGGTGCTTGCACTTGATAAGCTGGTTGCGGAATTGCATTTAACGCCGGAACTTGTTGATTCCATGTTGAGCCGAACATTGGCATTTGATTGTTTGTCGTACCTAAGCCAGTATAGAGCACGGGCCCAGTTATATTCTGTCCTAAACCCTGACTTATTTCAACAGCCTTGGCGTAAGCTTGATTTATGTCCGTTGGAGTGGGAGGAGATCTCACGAACATTGCAGTCAAAGGATCAAGTGCCGAATAGTAACTTTCTCGAGCGTCAGCAACGACATAAGGAGCGCGTAACCTTGAGAGGGCCTTCTGAAATCTATTGTTGAATGCATGGATGGGCTCTTGGCCCTGCCTTCTTACCTCTGCAAATTGACGATAAAGTTCTACAGGAGTGATTGGTATACCAAACTTTCCGATGAAGGCCTCCTTCATCTGCTCCCATGTCCTTATAGACCCTACTGGTAGGTGAATGAACCAAAAATGAGCCTCTTCTCCCAATGAATATGGAAATAGGCGGCAAGCCACGTCTGCATACCCAATCTGCCTATTGCGTAGATGACCTTCAAACATCTTGATATCGTCCTCGGCCGTGTAGTTAACATCATTAGCAATGAACTTAGTACAAAAATTTTCAGGATTCTTTGGCATCTCATGGTAGTCTTGAAACTCTAGCGGAGATGGGTTGGTAACCAACCATGTAGCACCGTTTGGAGCTGGTTGACCTCCTTGCTGACCTCCTGGTTGAGCCATTGCTTGAATTGGTAGTCGCCTTTGATACACAATCACTTGGGTTGGCTATTGTACAACAGCCTGAACTTGTTTCGGCTGAGCAAACCTCGAAGCACTAGGTGGAGTTTTGAATAAATTTGAAATTTCTTCTCCGCTTTCTTCGCTTGATTGAACTCCTTTGTTTGATAAAAATCCTTCACTTGACTTGACTTCTTTGCTTGAATGAACTTCTTTCTTCTTTCTTGATCTCGTAGGTAGCTCTAACTCCACAAAATCTTTATATGAATTGGGCGTAGACCTCAAGATTCTCTTCAACTTGTTTGGCGAAAATGAACTGGTACGATCCAGGATGTAAATGCTTCTATTGGCGGCGTGCGGGATTGTTCAACTCTCATAGGACACCATCTTGACTCATAATAATCTTCTCCAATGAAACTTTTTGTGTACTTCAAACCCTTTCTACTTCAACACAACTGTATGCTGTAGCTATTATTCGAGTTTTCCCTCCTTCTAGCGCCAATTCTGTTGACGTGGTTTTTGAGACCGCACCAACACAGAATAAAGTCTCCCAACGGACGCTCTATCCTCTCTTGAACAAAGTATTCAGCATGATAAGATTGGGAGTAAGATCATGCTTTCAACTCCAAGGTTCCTTGAGTGCGAATAGGCTCAGTTTGGCTCGATGTGATATTGCTGGTATGTCAAGGGGACTTACACAATTGTTCGGCGGCTAACAACAAACAGTAGACTAAGGGCTTTCGCGTGATTCAAATGATTTGGCAGGTGAGCGCAAGTTTCCTAATTCTAACCGGAAATGAACTGAATTTAAAAGGGTGTAGGGCCTAAGAAGTTTATGTTCTATTCTAAATGCAGGGTATGTGGAGCTTTGTTTCAATAGACTTCAACCGGATTTCACCTAGCCTCCGTCGGACAGCCTCAGCAAAATCGGTGCAATCTTCAAGGGAAATAGCAAAAGATGTTCAAATTATGACTTAACATACATACACCATCAGAACGACGCATGTAAGCATGTAAACCACAACCGAAGTTAAACTCAAGGTAATGTCCAGTTGACCACGCAAGGCGGACTTATCATCAACAAGCCGCTAGTGGTATGGAATAAAGCCGGGCTATCTCAATAAAACACCACACACCAAAGTAAGCTACTTGCATGAATCTAAGCCACGGATAATGAAAGCGAAGAAGAAACCTTGCTAGCGCATTTCATGACAAGACGAATTCCATCATCAATGAAAAGATCTATTATCATAAAATGTGTTACACAACAATCTCTTCAAAAGTTTTCAAAGGGAAAACTTTCTCTCTTCTCCAAATTATGCAAAATGCTCTACAATACTACACTAGCTAATGCTCTCCCAATGTCTACTATTCCAATGTCTACTCTAATTTTAATCTGATCTAATTACAAATGAGGGGGACTCCCCCTTTTATAGCTAGCCAAGTCCCAAAAGACGGCTAGGGTTACAATCAATAGAGTGGCTAGAATCGTGCCACCTCAGCCCTAAATAATATTGCCCTAAAAACCGCCACAGAAGAGAGTGGGGTAATAAATGCGCCATAATGTCCACCATCATCCTTCTAGAAGATTCCATTTGTAGACGCGTTCACACTGCTCTCGATCTTCTTTCTTGGCGTTGTTCTTTGATTTCTTCCACTTGAGGGTTTCATCTTCGCTACTTCGAAGTTATACCAAGTCAATTTCTTGTAACCTTTCTCTGAGATTGAACTCATCTTCATCGTGCTTCCACTTCAAGTCATCGTGCTCTGGCCTCAACATTTCTCCTGCAAAACAAGCAAGGAGAGGGGTATTAGAATACTTCATGATATAAACTTAACTCACTTACCTGATTTTCATGCTTTGATCTCCAAGCGTTCATTGCCAACTTTGTGTTCAAGTTCATGCCTTAGATAAACTTCATCTTTGAGAAATTCATTTCACCTGCTGGAGCTCTGATAACCTCGATTTTATTCAACTCTGGCTCAAGAAAACTATCTTCACGAAGGATTTAAGCAAATTTAACTAGGCAGTTCCTTTCAAATTCATCGTCTGGAGGATTTCACCTTGAAAACACATTTTCTTCATTTTTGCCTTAGAAAATTTTCAAATTTCCCTTAGGAAATTCATCAACCTGGTGCCCACTTAAAATCTTCATCCCAAAATTCTCGACAAGCTGTGGAAGACCTTAAAATCAACTCCTCATCGATAATCTTCAATACCCAGAAGGAAAATTTCTCCAGAACGTATCGAACCCATGGGTGCACAACGAACGGGTTCATTTTATTTTTCTTGAATTTTGAACCTTAGAAAATTATTTCCCTGTGAAATTTAAATCCGTTCTTTGCATCTGTGAAGATTTCCTATTGCTCTGACTTGGAAAATTTTTATCAATCTTGCGGAGCTGGCATTTACTGACTTTACCTCAGGCGACTCACTCGGACTTCAGGAAAAACTCCACCACCCTAGAGCTCTAGGCGTATTTTCTAAGGGAGAAAATACTTTACGCCTTGGAAAATTTTGACCACTTTGAAAATTTTGCCTTAGAAAATTTTGATTGCCAGTGGAGAGGAATTTTTTATCAGCTTCATTCAGAAGAAATTTTACATTCTCGGCACGCCTTGCACATTTTACCTTCACTTCATCCCGTATCACTTCACACTTAGGAAAAATTCATTTAAAAGTCCAACGCCTTAGAGAATATTTAAACACTTAGCAAATATTTTATGTTCTTCCTGAAGCGCCTAGCATACTCCATTTTATTTCCACCACCTTCAAACTCTAGACTTGAAGAGGAAAATCACGCCTTTGGAGTATTTACTAGCCTTTTACTACGCTTTAATCACATTTCACCCTACTCACCACCCTCTATTCACTTATTACACCTCAAACTAGGCGCATTTCCATGTAGGCAAAGGATGGGCGCATTTTGCTTGTGTAGAAGGAATCTTTTCAACGCCTTGACCTTGTGACTCTTGAGCTTCTCCACGTTTGTCTTCACATGCATCTTTTGGGCGCATTTGATGCCTTGTGAAGGATAAAACTTGGCGCATTCTTCCTATGGAGGTGGATGAACTTTCAAACGCCTTTCCTTATGACTTTTCAGCTTCTATTTTTTTTGTCTTCACTTGCAGCTTTTGGGCGCATTTTGCCCATGTAGGAGGACGAAACTTGTTGACTGGTTGACCTTTTTGCTTGCTGGGCGCATTTTACATGTCTAGGAGGATGAAAATCTGCAACGCCACCTCCTTTGGAATATTCCCCACCTTGTTTTGTCTTTACTTGCCCTTATTTGGGCGCATTTCACATAGGGAGAGGGATAGAAGATGTTGACTCTTTTGACCTTTTGAGAGATGGGCGCATTTGCTAGGTGATGGAGTATGAGAACTCATACTTAGAAAAAATTTTAAATACCTTGCACCAACTCTTCCTTGGGCGCATTTCATCATAGGAGGTGGATGAAATTTACACTTAGAGTTTTTTTTTGAACATGCTTGAACATCTTTGCCTTGAGGGCGCATTTTGCCCTGTGTGAAGGATGAATTCACACTTAGAATTTTTTTTTTGTTTCCTCACTGGCTGGCGCATTTTGCCATGTCTTCTGGATGAAGCTCCAGACTTAGAAAAATTTTCATCATTTCTCGCCAGCTTAAGTGCCCTGCTATTTATAGTAAACCTTCTCATTTTTGCACTTCTGAAGATTGGATCAACTTGAAATTTTGAACGTAGCATCCTCATAGCTCTGTTGTCCTGTCGACACTGCCATTTTCAATCACCCTGCTACTTATAGCCTGTTTCTGAAGGTGGCTTACTATAAATAGTAAGCTCATGTTTCTGATAGCTCCCCAGCTCCGATCGAGTTGAAATTTGAATGGGGCGCTCCTCGCCACATGACCTCACTGCCGACGCTGATGCATGCACCTGATTTACTATTTTTAGCACGTTTCCAATTTGACTTACTATAAATAGTAAGTGCTCCGTTTGACCTGAAATTTCACCAGCAGATAGCTTGAAGAACGCTGATCGAGGTGGTTTACACCGGATTTCAAAAATTTTGACTTTGATGCCTATTTTAGGCCCGGCCGGAAACCTCAACTGTATTGCATGCGATCAAAGATCTCCTCGGCTGCCTTCGCTTTTATGCATTAATCGCGGATCTCGATTCTCAATCATTGAGGCTACCGTCGTGGGCACACCTCGCTAAAATAGCAGTTCCTATCGAAAGGGAGAATTCGCTTGCATGTCACACCCATCACTTAATGTTCTCAAAACCCATCAGGAATCACCCGACATGCAAAAGAAACCTCGACATGCAAACCCTAAAAATAGCCTCGGAAGGCTGAATTCTGAAAGTGGTCATCTCGTCTTGCATGTTACACCATCACGAAGGTCTCGAAAAAGCCAGAAGGAATATGCCAACATACAAAGTAAATCTCTGCATCTGGACCCTGAAATTTTCCCTGGAAGCCGGACTGCTAAAAATAGTAAGTTGTCCGTTTTTGCTCAAATTTGGCATGCAAGCAGTCTGATATACTCTGAATGCCGTGTGGTTGTCGGAATCTCAAGAACGCTGACAAATTGTCTGGAATTTCACACTTACTAAAAATAGTAAGTACCTCAGAATTCGAGGAAATTTTGCTGAGAACCTGCTGGAGGCATACTGACAAGAACGTTAAGCTCAAGTTTCAAGTTATTCACCTCGTTTGACTTCAAATTGGCTGGAAAGACTCAAACCCTAATTTTAAGGCTTAGCCACATTCATGTTGAAGCTTGCAGACGGAAACGTCCCCAGAAAGCAGACCATAGAAAAGAGACAGACGGAGAGAGAGACACACGAAAACCAAAGCCAAAAAGACCAGAATGGAGCAAAAATTAGGGGTCCCCATTTTAATGGGGCGATGTGTGAAAAAGGTCACGACAGGACTTTGTCCTTAATAGTGTGAAACAGGAAACAGAGTTAGGTAAAGACGCTTCCATCAAGAATTTGCTGCTCCCTAACTGGTGCAGAATACATGAAGCATTTCATTCGGAAATCACTTGTGCCATGTGCAAGGTGGCACTAGAGCAGGTTGCTAGGCTCGTCCAACAAACTTCGCGGCAAGAAGAACATCAGAAGATGGATGAAGAAAATAGTGTCCTAATAGAGGAGCTTATAGAAGATGATACAACTCAGTCGAAGGTTGAAGAAAAGGTTCCAGAGGTATGTAATCAGGAGGATACATGTAATCAGTCTCCCAACACTCTTACAGAAAATCAAGTATGGACTTTGAGGTTCGATGGATCAAAGTCGAAGAAAGGAAATGGAGCGGGTTTTGAATTGGTCAGCCCAACCAGAGAAGCTTATTTGGGTGCTTATAGGCTCCAATTTTCATGCACCAATAATGTTGCTGAATATGAATCCTTGATCCACGGATTGCTCCTGGCAATTCAGAAGGGAGCCAAGATTGTACATGCCATCGGGGATTCAGACATTGTGGTCCGCCAAGTAAGGAAACAGTTTTCCTGCCACGACAAGAGGTTGAGCCGCTATCGGAACAGAGTTTGGGACTTGATAGAAAGCTTTGACGCATTCAATATAAAGCAAGTTTATAGGTCCAAGAACACCGTTGCAAACTCTTTAGCACAAGCTGCTAGTTCCTTGGAACCACTGGCAATGGAAGGATTGAAGAAGTTTACAATAGAGTTGGTTTCGACGCCAGCCATCCCTGACAACATAAAGAATTTCCAAGTGTTCGAGGACGACAGGCAGATTCTGGATTTTCTCACGAGCTCAGGGGTGTTTGAAGCACAAATCATTGATGAAGAAGAGACTGAAGAAGCTGAATACGACACATAAGGGATTCTAAATTTGAAGACTAATGTAATTCCAAGAGGAATGGTTGAGTTAGAGAGATTGTTTAATATTGACAGACTGAGTAGAAATCAAAGCACTCAAGGCAATGATTGTGAGGCTGTCAATCTAGGAACACATGAACAAGTGAAAAACGTTTTTATTGGAAAGGTTTGCACACCTAAAGAGAAGGAAGGCATCTTAAAGGTCATTAAGGAATTTCCAGAAGTGATAGCCTGGGGATATGAAGATCTCAAGACATATGATACATCACTGATTACACATACAATTCCATTAAAGCCAGGCAGTAAGCCATTCAGACAAAGGCAGAGGCCAGTGAATCCATTGTTAGAGCCTTTAATCTATTAGGAAGTCAAGAAGCTCCTTTCTGTTCGTATTATTTTTCCAGTAAGGCACTCCACGTGGGTCGCCAATCTAGTACCGGTTAGAAAGAAGAATGGAGAGATAAGGTTATGTGTGGACTTCCGCAATCTGAATAGGGCCTCTGAGAAAGATAATTACCCCTTGCCTTCATTAGATGAGGTGTTGCAAATAGTGAATGGTTCACAAATGATGTCCTTCTTGGACGGATATTCAGGATACAACCAAGTAATGGTTGAACATGAGGATAGATTGAAGACAACGTTCACCACAAAATGGGGAACCTTTGCCTACAGAAGAATGCCTTTCGGCCTAATCAACGTAGGAGCTACTTTCCAACGAGCAATGGACATCGCTTTTCGAGACCTTGTCGGAAAGTGCATAATTATTTACATGGATGACTTGACCGTGTTCTCAAAAAAAAGAGAAGACCACGTTGAAGATTTAAGGAAGATATTTCAGAGGTGCAGAAGATTTGGCGTCTCTCTAAATGCTAAGAAGTGCATATTTGGAGTCACCGAAGGCAAACTGTTGGGTCACGTTATTTCAGAAAAGGGCATTTCAATTGACCCCGAGCGTATTGAAGCTATCTCAAGGATTGGTTTGCCAGGAAGTCAGAAAGAATTGAGATCATTCTTCGGCAAGATTAATTTTGTTAGGAAGTTTATAACTGGATTTGCGGAGATAGTGAGGCCGTTAAATGAGATGCTGAAGAAGGATGCAAAAGTTGAGTGTACCCCACAAACTAGAAAGGCTTTTGATGAAATCAAGGAAGCTATAGTGGACACTCCAGTGCTGGCCCAGGTCGATTCCCCACAAAAGCCTTTCTATCTATATTCATTTTAGCCACGGAGGCACACAGCAGCCGATATTGACTCAAAAAGAACAAAAGGATGAACCTGTCGCCTTTATGAGCTCACCTTTGAAGGAAGCAGAGTTAAGATATCCAAGCATTGAGAAGCAAGCATATGCTTTAGTAAAAGCTATCAAGAAATTCAGACATTATATCTTGAGAAGCAAGGTTCATGCAATAGTTCCTGACGCCACAGTGAAGACCTTGCTGACGCAGAATGAGTTAGGAGAAAGAAGAGGTAGGTGGGTCGCCACTTTGCAAGAATATGATATAGAGATACAGCCAATGAAATTGGTCCGAGGACAAGCTTTGGCTCAAACGATTGCAATGGTCGGTCCAGAGTTAGTACAACAAACTTATGTATTGGAGGAAGTGTCTCCCGGAGAATGGTATGATGACACAGTTTATTACTTGCTGAAGCACAGATGCCCTCGCCATTTGAATCCAGTGCAGCGAAGAGCATTGAGAATGAGAAGTCAGAGATTTATGCTTCAGGGATCAGTTCTCTACAGGAGGAATTATGAAGGTATTTATTTGAGATGTGTAGGGAAACAAGAAGCAAAACAATTAATGGAACACTTCCATGAGAAATTTGGAACTGGACACGGAGGAAGTCTAGCCACAGCTCATCAGATTCTAAGAGCTAGATATTATTGGCCCACGCTTTTTAAAGACACATATGAACATGTGAAGGCTTGTCACGTCTGTCAGACAGCAGCAAATAGAGGAAGTGTTGACGTGGTTTTTGTGACCGCACCAAACAGCAGAACAAAATAGTCCGAAGGCTACTCCATTCTCTCTTGATCAAAGTATTCCGTGCGCTAAGATTGCGAGAAAGTTCGCACGTTCAACTCCAAGGTTCAAATACTTAGAATACCCTCGGTTGGTTGATGTGTATTGTTGTGTTCTTACGAGGACTTA
>VDFB02088101.1:0-17327 GCA_007258455.2 Sequoia sempervirens | reverse complement strand
ATATACTAGTATACTTCTTTCTTAACGGGCGCATCCAAAACAATCATAAAATTTTCAATTTTGATCTAGTAAGTTTATTCTTTGAACCAATCACAATGTAAGTGCCATTGCTTCCAAAGAGGGGAAATGGGACATGCAAAATTGACATCATGCATAATCATATTTGTTCGTCAATTAAATAAACCAAGTTTAATTATTAATCTCCTAAGGTCATCCATTTAAATTAAATAAATCAACTTTGTTTAATTTAAGCCTAACATCATCCTTTTAATTAAATAAATCAAATATTTATTTAATTAAATCTGAAATCATCTTTCATCTCCCTTTGATTTAGTTTAAATCCTTAAATCTAAGGTCAAATAGGTCAAACCACCTAATCCCTCACTAAATTAATCTAATCCTGATTAATCTAATCTAATCACCTAAATATTACATCCTCTAGCTTTTCCAACTTGCACAAATAAATCAATTTATTGATTTATTAATTCATCATTTTCTTTCAACTTGGCATAAAAGGAGAATATTCTTCCAAATTTGAATCTCCCCCAAAATGACATGTACATCCAACAAAGCATTTAAGAGCTCTTACATGTCTCTTACATGTCTCTTTGCAAAGGTCAAACTCAATATTTAACTTATCTTGTCATCAAATTCAAATTTTAAATCTCCCCCTCTTTGGCACATTGACCAAAATGTGCTCATTCCTCCATCCACTCACAAGGTGAGAAGTGGCTCCTTCTCATTGGCTAAATATTTATCCCACATTGCTCTCTTTTGGGCACTCTTTCAACATGAGATTCTATAAATAGAAGGCTCATTCTTCATCTTACCATTCATAATTCATGCAAAGTTACTATCTTCACATTGAGAAGTTATTTTTTCTCATTATCATTTGCAACATCAAGCTTGTCAAGGGTTGGGAAAGGGTCACTTTTCACAACAAAGTGATACCAATCCACTATGAGATAGGTATCTATTATGCTTGTTTATGTTCTTAATTAATTGTTTTATTTACATTGTGAGACATGATGGATTATTTCATAGGAGCACTATGGTATTTTCATAGTTTGAACTAACCATGCTAATGTGTTTTGAAGTTTAAGTTGTTTTGCAGATTTGTGGTGCTCACAAATAGTATTAAAAAATAGGTAGAATGAAAATTTTTATCAAGAGTTTTATGTGGGAAGGGATTAAGTTCACAGAAGGGAGCAATAAGGATAATACAATTTATAGAATTTTTAATCATCTTTAACCATAACAAGAAGACTACTGAGCATTGGAAAAATTCATGCCTATATGATTAAACTACAAATCAGTTGTAGTTTTTTTTTAATTTTGTAATTTCAAGGGTCGTAGAATACCTGCTATTAAATTCAATAAAGGAAGTGAAATTTTGCTGACATTAACCCCAAAAGTTTCAAATTATAAAAGAAATTTATAGAAACAATGAAAAAAAATTGCACTAGATATCCTTCACTCAAGTTTTTGTTTAGGATTTTTAACTCTCCTTTGATATAATGTTCGCGGGTATGTCCACTTTATTTTCTCCTTCAATGCTTGCATCATCCGACAAGTCTTGTTATATTTATTACTGATGATGCTCTATATTATCATTGAGATGTTTAATTATTTCAATTCTATTGTTTCTAGATTATATTTGACATTGTAGATCATTGATCAAATAGATTTAATATCTAGATCATGTTTATAAATGTGATTATATTATCTTATCTTATATATTATAATATTGATCAATGGAAGTTTACTGAACCCTGAAAATTTGAGAGATTCAAAATCTACTGCAAGTACCCTACCCTTATAAAGCATAGTTGGACACATTGTCAGTGCAACTAAATTTTGTATAGTTTGGTTGTATATAACTATAGTTGAAAGCATAGGATCCTTATTACATTTTGGGTACTCGTCCACTTTATTTGGATGTCTATGGTGGTAGGGAGTTGGTCGATGGCTTGTATATTTTATTTGACAAGCTTTGTCGTTTCATAGTAGTCTCTACCATCTCACAGGGAATCAATTTCATTTAATGGTGTTTGACTTCTCTTTCAATGGAATTTTAATTACATGATATGAAATTCAAAATGCATCTTGAAATTTTCAAACTTAAATTGAAATTCATAGCTAAAAATCCACTTCATGTTAGAGAATAAAATTATATTGGAGAGCTTTTATTATTAAAAAAAAAAGAGGTTCATTTTTTTTATTACAAATTAAAATTATATGGGAATTATGGATGAGATGTTTTATTTAAAAGGAAAAAGTAAGGAGAGAATTGTAGTAGTTCACACAATTGTTGAGAGTGATGTTATGTTTTTTTATTATACCATCTATGATACTACAAGGCACCTATCTTTTATTCAAAATATTATGTTGGTGGCTCCATCTGTTTGGATGAATATATTTTTTCACAGGTGGTGAGCTAATTTACAATGATTTTTTCCAAAGTTTTCACATATGCTTGGAGCAATTGCATCATGTTGCTTTTATTTATTTATTTATGCATAAAGAATCAAAACACACAAAGTGGTGATGACTTAACTATTATAGATATAAGAGCTACAACTTTTTTAAGTACTTGGCTATTTTTTAGTGTAGTATCAACCAATTATCCTATAAAACATTAATTATACAAATATATAATAAAAATTAGAACTATCATATCTATCTTTAGAAAAACTTTACTCCTCTAAATGTCTATTTTATTAGATTCTTTTTGAGAAAATATATATACTACGTGTATTTATATTATTATATTTAAAAATAATATATAATATCATATAATAATATATATTTATGTAAGGTATATAAATCTTATAATATAATATAATATAAAATTATATAATAAAATTATAATATATATTAATAATATTATAAATATTATATATTTATAAAATATTATGTAATATTCTATTCTATTATATTTTTATATTTGTAAATAATCTAGAATGTCATATAATAATATATATTTATATAAGATTTAATATATTATAATATTATAATATATACAAATATATATATATATATATATATATATATATATATATATATATTTACTATGTCATTTCTTTTTTTCGTGTATAGAAAAACTTGCCTTGAAATCACGATTTAATTTTTTCAATCATGACTATTATTTTCAAATGTATTGTTTTCTCACATATTTTTCAAATGTCCCATATATGGCTAAAGGTTGGTCCAAGGTTGTTTTTACATGTAAAACTATTTTGCAATTTTTTATTTGAAATGCAATAATTGTCCTTAACAGTGCCCTTTATAGGTAACTTATTTTCCAATTTGTTGAGGTTAGAAAAGTAATCATCAAGCATCCATAGTATACTTTTGGTTTCGAGAGGTTGCAACAGCGTTTGACAAGCATTGGTTACTAGAGGCTGCTTTAGGGAGAAATATTTTACAAGTTTGTATATTTTTCCAAGATGAATATTATTAATATTTTTTCATTCCAAGGTAGAAAAGGCTTACTAGAGAGCAATTTTGAAACAATTATTTTTGGAATTTTTATTTGAGGGAAAAAACATGTTGCTCCAACATTGAAAAGGTTTAAGCAATTTTTTTCTTCTTTTATGGAGAATTTCTATATTTGACTGGGGTAAAATATTTTAATAGGTATTTTGTTTTCCCAAACTAGAAAAGACTTAACAAAGATAAACTTTGAAGCAGTTCTTTCAACATTTCTATTTGATGGGGAATTTTTTTTTCAATTGAACATCCTTTTTATGTAGCCGCAACCTAGAGAAGCATGATGAAGAGAAAATAAAGCTTCTCTACTTCTCTAGTTGTCTCTGTTTTTGTAGGATAGAAATAGCGTAAAGAGCTAGATTTTTAAGTGGTTTTTATAGATTTTTAAAACAAGGATTGAAACTAATCTCTATTTGAATCTTTTACCTAATAGAGGTTCATTTCAAAGCATTTTTAATAATAATATTCTTCTTGTAGTGATTGTGTTACAGTAGATGCTAAGAAAATCTTTATTACTAAGTGTTATAAAAGTTTTACATTTTTTTTGATAATTGAGTGATTTTAAGGATTTTATACCAAGAAGTAATGCTAAAATTTTAAATTTAGAATTTTATGAAGCTAGTAGTCTTATATTTCAAATAAAATTTCAGGTTTATTAAAATAAAGATTGTAGTATTGTTTTAAATATTTTTTTACATGTAATTAAAAAATTGGGTGATTAAGGAAGCAAATTTATCTAAAATGTGTTAGTAAGTGTTAATTTTTGTAATGAATTCCTTTTAAAATTAAGTATATTAAGGATTTTATATCAACATATAAGACTAAAATTTTAAAAAGAATTTTCTTTTTATTTTACAATTAATCACATTCAAAAGGATCATTATGAACAATGAGTTTTAGAACTTATTTTATCATAATCCCCTTTCCATTCTATTATAATGTAAATCCCATGTTTTCCCCAATTCATACATTTTATCAAAATTTGATTTTCTTTTTCATTTTCCCACAAAGTAAAAAAAAATTATTCTTTTTTTTTTAAGGATACCATAACCTCTTCAATAGAGCTGAAAGTTTTAGATTTTATTTGAAGTTAATTTTATTATACATCTATGATGGTGGACATCCAATCTCCTTTTGATATATTTATTTACTTAAAAAATCTATGCTTTCGATTTTAGGATTAATCACATTCAAAAGGATGATTATGAACAACAAGTTTTCAAATTTCATTTATCGTAATTTCCTTTCAAATCTATTATGATATATGTAGACATGAAAAATTGACATCATGCATCTAATCCAGATTCACTAATTCCATGTCATCCTTAATCATCCTGTTATCATCATTTTCCCTCTTTAATTAAATAAATCATCTTTTGTTTAATTAAATCCTAAGTCATACTCCTTAAATTAAATAAATCAATTTTATTTAATTATCTTCAAATGTTCCCCATTTAATTAAATAAATCAAATTTATTTAATTAAATTACTAATGCATCAATTTCCTCCCATTTGATTTAAATAAATCTAAGTATCTAAGTCAAAAATTCAAATCACCTAATCTTCACTTAAATTAATCAAACCATGATTAATGCTAATCCTAATCCTCTTTTCTCTAGATTTTGGAACTTGTGCTCATAAATCAATTTAATTGATTTATTAATTCATCATTTTCATTCAAAATGACATCTTTGAGGGAATATTCTCCCAATTCGAATTTTCCCTCCCAAATGACTTGTCCCTTCCAACATAGCATTAACTCCCCTCTTACATGTCCCCCACTTGGAATTTAAGACCCCTTCTTCCCCCTCCAACAAGCCAAATTTCAAATTTGGAAAGGCCACCTAATGTCATTTATGGCCACATTCATCAAAACTTGCACAACCTTCATCCTATCAGATCTTGACAAATGGAATCTTGTCATTGGTTTGTCTTTTGTCCCACATTCTTCATATCTTGCATTTTTCTATCATTCTATTCTATTAATAGTGACCCTCTCTACTGATTTAACCATCCACAATCATCCAAAACTTCATGCAAAGTTACTCTTTTCACAATGAGAGCTAATTTTGTCCACTCCATTTGTCATAGTATTGCATCTTCATCGGGAGCTTATCAAGGATTGGGAAAGGGATTCTTTCCATAGAAGTACCAATCCACTATGAGATAGGGGTTTGATCATGTTTTCATATGCTTGCAATTAGTTGATTTTGTTCTATTTAGTTTGCATATTTTAGCATGGTTAAGTATTTCATAGGGATGTTTAATTTATTGTGTTTCAAATGACTAACATGATAATATTATGTTAAGGTTTAAGCATATGCAAATTTGGCATCCACAATATAAATACCATATTTTTGCCAATTCATCTATTTATTTGTTCAAAAAATAGAATTTTGATTTTTTGATTAATTGGCTTGTAAAGAGAAATTATGAATAATTAGTTTTAAAATTATTTTTTATGAAATTTGATTTATTATTCCATTTTAGTTTAAGTCCAAAAAGTTACTCTCTTTTGTTTTAAGGTTAATCATCTTGATTTTTAATTTTATATTATCTTTTTTGAGCTACTTAATAATTTTGTGAGTGATGATGACTTTGAAGATAAAACTTGTGTGTTCAGTATGGCGACCCTTAGCACAATGTTGGAGATGATAAAGATGTTAATGATGTTGACTATGATGCTAATGAACATGATTGTGTCCTTGCTACTTGTGACTACTTATGTGAAATAGAGATTGAAATGTCTGTGACACATGAAGAGGATGTTGATGTGCATAATATTGGGAAATGTGTTGATTCAAATCTATATGTGAAGCCACTAGCTCATGCAATTAATGATGAGATGGAATGTGCTTGTTTCTTTGTAGAAATGGACATGTTTTCATTCAATGAGGAGTGCATTGGTGTGAAAGAGAATGAAGAATCATGTTCAATTGTTAATGAATAACTTTTAGATTACAGTGAATCTTTGGCACATATCAAGTTATAGCGCACATGAAGTTACTAGTACACATGAGTGTCTCTTTGTTGACCATGTTAATTCTAAAAATATTAGCTTCCAAAATTATTTAGATGTTCATATTGACATGGTGGAAGGTAGTATTGAGTGTGTTACCCATTGCACCAGTGGATATGTTACAAAAGGTCAATATGAAAATTTTGACTCAAGGTTAGGTTCTGAATTATTTTAGCCTTCCTTTGAAACATTTTTGATTGAGCTAAATGATGATTTGAAAAATGAATCAAATTATGTTATTGAACCTGAAATGAGTGCATTTACCCAATTTTGGGATGTTGATGTTGCATATGGTCTTCATTTCCAAGACACCAAGGAGTGTTATGATGTGGCTAAGTCAAAATGCTTAGATGTGTGCTCATGTCATTATGTCCAATTCAAAGAGGCTCTTGAATATGAACTTTTTCTTTTTGATGCACCTGAGGGTTGTTTGCATATTCCACAACAAAGTGTTTATGACAGTTTTAAGTTTGATATGCAAACTGAATATGATGTCAAATTTTATGATTTTAATGGTCAAGTGGACTATGAGTTCTTTCAATTTTTAGTTTAGTTGGATGAGCATTTAGTGAAAAATGACAATGAGCTTGATGGGGTAAGATGTCACAATATGTATGAGTATGCTTCACTTCATGAATATGTTATATGCTTTCCAAATTATGGTATATTTCAATTAGTACCTAATGGTAGAGTTCATATTCATATGGATGAACATGATGGTAACAAAACAAGGAAAAAATGGGTTTTACAGGGACCTGAAACCACGAAGTTTACAACATAAAGATAGAATTGTTAAAGGAATCAAAGTCAAAAAGGCTATAAAAATAATAACAATAAAAGACCACATCCATTAAAAAGACCAAAAAAGGCCACAAAACCAATAAATTAGACAAAAAGCCAACAACAACTAAATTTGTGTCTTTAATAGATCTGTAGCCTCAGCTTCTAGATTGTTCATATCCTAGACCCCCCTCTTTAAGATTTGAACCATCTGGGTAGTGGGAGGAACTTTCCTTTTGAGATTGGCACGGGTCCTTTTCAAAATACCTTGGTCCTCGTTCTTTCTTTCCTTGTTCTCTTCCAAGTCAACAACCAGTGAACCCTACTGCATTTTTTCCAACTTTTCAGACATAGCATTAATAATAATGGCATTTTGCCTAGCCATTTTATGGTTTTGTTCTACTACAGTTTTCAAGTTATTTTTAATTTTAACCATTTCCACTTCTAGAGACTTGTAATTTTCCTCATTTTCACCTCCATCCTTTCCAATACTATTCTTGTTTTGTTTCCTTTCTTCATTGTTGAGAGTATCTAGCTTTAGCTCCAACTCCTCAATTTTACTATACAAGGCCCTATTTCTTTGATTAAGATCATTAATTTCTTGATAAGCCCATTTCAAAACCCTAAAAATGCCATTGATACTGTTCCTGGTAGAAGCCAAAATGTCTCCAGACTGATCTCAGTCTAATATGAGGTTAACCTCACCCAGGTTTGGGGAGCTAGGAAATTTGGTACATTCAAATCTGAAAGAGGTCGGAGGGGAGGGCACAAAATTTCTACTAGCTTCTGGGTTCTCAGCTTTGTCTTCCAAGGAGTCCGCAAAATAGGAAACCAACTTGTTGGCAGGAGAGCCCTTAAGAACAAGATTCTTAAAGGGGACAAGGTAGTCGGGGTGGATCTCTAGGTTAGCTTTAGCAAGCAAGGGTTTTTCAGACTAGGTTTTCTTACCAGAAATCTCAGAGGATAGGTGGGCTTCTACAATTCTCTCCTGGTTAGGCTAATTCTCCAAACCCCCACTATCTATGTCATAGTCCTCAGAAGCCATGGAGGCAACAAGGTTAGATAAAGTCGACATACTTTGATAGTGTTCATAAATTAACCTAATCAGACCAGGGTGGAGAATTGGGTATCTCTTGGGATTTTTCTTATGGTCCTCAAGGTTATTATTCAACGAACATAATAAGGAGTGAGGAAGAGAGGTTTGTTCCTTATGGAAGAAGTGGTTAAGAATGGAAAAATGATGACCATACACTCTGGTAAATCTCTTGTCTAGAGTGATATACTCCATTATAACATGAAGTACCTTTCTCCACAACACCTTGATGGTGTCAATTTTGAAGTAGCTATTAAAAATTTTCACTAGTTTCAATTTCTCCTTAAATGGGTTGATTATGGTAGTGTTTTTTAGACTTGGATCAAGAATGATGGCAGAGAACACAGTGTTTGACAAAGGTAAATACTAGTTCTACATTTTTGGGGGCCTAGGGCCATCAAGTTAAGTTTGAAAATGGTTTTAAATGTAGTACAAAGGAGAGGTTCTAGAACACCCAATGAATTTTTCAATTGGTCTACTCCCCAAGAGATCTAGAATCTCACTATGCCCACAAGGGGCATGCATCCCTGAACATGAGCCACTGATGGCACTGCAAATTTGAAGTGCTTATGTCCTTTCAATGTGTCAACAGAAGTTAAGTTGACATACTACTAAATCTACCCCAAAGCATGTTCATCTTACAAATTTTCATGGTATAATGTTTCTTGGTACATATGGTAGTACACACTTTCTCATTTTCACGCTTCTTGAATGAGTTCTAATGGGCCATTTAATGGTTTCTTACTACAATCGGGCTAAATTTGGTGTTCTAGAAAGTTACAAATTTCACAATTCTAAAGTCATCCCATTTCTTGTTTGTGTGTAAAACATCTCCCAATCCATTTTCATAAAAAACAAAGTTCATATGATGAATTATTTTAATATGTTTTAGTTGCGGTGAACATGTTCGATTGGGCCGTTTACAAAGGAGGTACCTTAATTTTTATTGTTGGGTGAGATCAAATTTAAAACCCATGTTTAATTTAATTCATTACATGGCTGCCCACAAAAAATCATGGGACCATGCAGTGAATATTTTCCATTTAGACAGCAAGCGAGATTAAAATTTCACCTATTTCCTAATGTTTAGAATGTAAATATTTAAGATGTTATAAATATTTTTAAATGCTTTGCAAAGGGAAAGTGTGCATGCATAGGAGGTATTTAGGAAAAATTAAATTTTTTAAACATTATAAAGCTTTTTAAACTTTATTAACAAGTTTCCCTGTGAGCCCACTACACGGTAGAAAAGCTTGCGAGTAAGCGGGGAAGAGTGTGGGGAGGTGAATAAAGTATTAAAATAATTTATTAAAATTTATAACCTTACAAATTTTGTATCAAACCTTTTCAAATATGTTATTTTCTTTATCTTTGTTTTCCTGCTAGCCACTACATCTTTTGCTATCGTCAAAGAATGGAAGCAAGGAAGAGGGGAAGTGATGTTTGACCATGATTTTGTAGGATTTGGAGTTGGGTTCTCATTTCTTTTGTTTCCACATGGTTTGAATGTGTTTCATCACTATGAGAAGGGTAAATTTATTGTGGAAGGAGTAGAATGTAAAGTGTATTCACCTTTTTATGCTTTGAGCTCATTTTTGCATGCATTTGCAAGCTGAAAAATGTTATTACAACCTCTAAAAAGATTCCCAAAGAACTTCTAATGTCTTGGAGGCATTTTTAACAAGGTTTTAGATGTTTGTAAGTGTATGGTAATTCCAAAAACACCCAAGATTCATTAAAAATGACTTTTTAGTGTTTGCAATAAGAGTTCTTTCTACCTATTACAAAATATGTGGAAGATTTTTCCTTTTTCAAGCATTGATATGGTCATCATTGTGATTATTTCTTGAGTACCGACATGATTAAGCTATAGAGAGGTAGAAGTTGTGAGGACCAGAGTATTGCAAGTAAAATATTCAGAGTATGGTTGCCAGAAAAATGTTTATTAAAATGTCAAGTTTATTGCACATGAAAAGTAAAGATTTTGGAAGGCTGGAGTGTATGGTAAAATGATATTTTACTACAAGTATGTGGGTAAATTTCCTAGGAGTGAAATTTTTCACTTGCAAGTGAAAATGAAGCCAGTAAATGTGTTTTTACACACTGGTAAAAGGTTTTCACAGGAATGCAAAACATGTTTTGGGCCAAATCAATTTTAGACTAAGTTAAGACAAAGTGAGGAGGGAAAATTAAATGAAGAGGTATTCTCTTATTGCTATTTGGTTGCATATCAAGGGCGTTGTGATGTGCCATGTGTCACCATAGATTGATTTTAAGGCTTTTCTACTTTCTTCTCATTCTCTTAAAATGAGAAGTTGATTCATTAGAAGGGGTTCCAAGTTTTCCAGGTCTTCAAATATTGTATTTTTGCACAGGGTTGTCTCTAGATTAGGTTTTCTTAAAATTTCAAGGTTCAATGTTGTAATTCATCTTTTAATGGCAAGAAAATTAGTTTGTAGATTAAGATGAATTATGTCATACTATAATCTCTCTAGAATATATGTATTTTATTTTTAATCAAAATAATAAAAAATTATGATGGTCTTTGTTGCACATTTTTTGTAATAGGTATTTAGATTGATGGCTCCTATTCAAATAATAGGTTAAAGTGTGCTCTCATTTAAATGCTAAATATATTGTATTGCATTTAGGAACTATAAGAATTTTGTAGGTATGTCCTAATGAGACTTCATTATTGTAAGGTAGTAATGGTTCAATGGTCATTGGTTTTGTGTTTAGGCTATTACTAGGTAGGTCACTTCATTTTGACTCTGTTATGGACAAGGCACTAATCTAGTGTGTTTCTCTTGTGTAAACCCTATAAGGAATAACCATTTAAAATCTTAAAGAATCCTTCCCTTTTTGATATTTAACATATTTTGGTTCTTTGTATCTTCATGGAGATTAAAGAATTATGCTTAGGATAGATTCTAATGTAACTTATTTGTGTGTTTGAGATGAATATTTCTCTTAATTTAGATGTTCTCAGTGTGGATTCAAGGTGCAAGGGGATCATATCTAAATATGATGAAATGTATAACACTTTATATATTCATCTAAGAACTATCCACATGTTAGAAATCTGCAATATGTTATCTAGTGAAAGTCATATTATATGTGTAGATCTTTGAATAGGAACAACCTCTTAAGTCTTGTGGAGCTCAAAGTGTAGAAAGCTGATTGTAGCCTTGTTCATTGTCCTTTCTTATCCCTGATGTGTTAATAGTACAAGACCTTTGTCTTAACCTCTTGATCCTTTGGTTTAGGCATTGTGATTCTCCTTAGGGTTGGGGGTTACAAGAAAAAACATCAACATATATCCTATGTACAATATACACATTATCAATCCCATAATATGTTGGTTTTCTCTTTTATTATGTAAATCTCGCCTAATTTTAAATTTTAAAATTTTAAATTGTTAATTCCTCCTTTTCTACTATCTATTAGAAGCTAAATTAATATATCTTTGTGTTAATATTCATTGCGTCTTAGTATTTAGATACATTCATTTGATAAATTAAATAAGTCCTTGCACATCCCAGATCATTTAATCATCCTAAGAAATTTCCAAGGGCATTCATAGGAACATCTAGACTTGTATTCCTTAAAGGAATATTAGTTGCATCAAAATTCACATTTAGGATCTTGCCTGATTTCTTCTTGTCTATCATCACTTACCTAAAGCCATAAGGATAATCTTTCAAGGGTGTTAATTAATGAGAATGTGTCACTTTTTACCCATCTTAAATATCATATTGGTTTGTAAATCGAATATGGGTTAACTGTAAACTAGTTAATAAAAATAACAATGTAGTATATTATGTTGTTAAAATAAGATAAACTACTACAACTTTTAACCCTTCAAAGTGTATACAAATCTAATTTTTATGAATATAACATTGGATTAAGCATTATGACTATGTGTAAGTGTACATCAAAAAATTAAAATTGAAAAAACATGAGGATTCATTAAACAACTAAAATTTCATATATTGAAACCATTTCAAGATAAAAATCAGTCATCAAAGAGAGACACAACTATGCATTGATATTCAATGAACAAGAGTACATAAAAATGTAGTTCTCTTTATAATCCATCAACATTTTGAAAACACATATGAACCTACAAATAATCCATAAAAGTTATATTCAATTCATATAGTTTATTAAGGAGATTTGAGACGAAACAATAAGTGGATTGTTGAAACCATGTGCCCCCAAAATAATGGTATCATAAAATAACAATCTTATATGCTCAATCAATGTATTCATAAATAGAAAATATAAATTATAAGGAATCTTTAGACAATAAATCTTTGTGACTCACATCTCAAAGTCTAATTCTCCACTATGGATGTTACAACTCCTATTGGACCCATGGGCATTATGTAAAGATCCTTCAATCCCAATTCTAGAGCCTAGAATGGGATTTTTTTTGTAAATGAGTTTTAGTTGATTTGTTACCACCACCATTTTCCTTCACTTCCTTATTGAACACAACTTCAATGAATATCCAAGTCAATATGGAGAATAGTTAAAATAATTTTATCTCTCGTTCATTTAAGAGGGTGTCCATGTACCATCTATAAGATTTTTTGGAGACATGACATACATTATTCATTAAGATTGCAATTAAATATCACGTTACCAAAACACATTGTATGTACTAGATTGTTATTCATAGATAGTATGCTTCCCACATATTTTTTTAAATCATGAAATTTTATTTAAGATGAGTAACATATAAAATCATGCCTAAGGTGGCTTCTCCCGTGATAGGTTAAGCTTCGCAGCCCCTTCCTCCTAGGGAAGAAGGGGAATATGTTCATGAAATATTATTAGTCTTAAAGCACCAAATAGACAATAGAGATTAGAGCAAAGTGAATTATATTAGTACATTTTTTTCTAGACCAAATTCATGACATAGGTTATTTCCATAGAGACATGGTTTTTACCTACATAGAATTCTTTGATTATTATAGTCTATAGAGACAACGAGTTCACTTTGAGATAATTAATTTACAAACATTGATGATTGAGTTCTACATGACATTAATATTGTTTCTTCATTATTGTTTCCATAATTAAATTTTCTAATCTTTCATTTAATTCCAAACTTTTATTATATATTTATCACTCTCAACTTTAATAATTAATCTAGATATATGCTTGAATTATATATTTTTTATTTAATTATCCTAAATTTACTTAAAAAATATTTTTTCCCTTACAATAATATATAAACTAATTTTTATAAAGATAATATAATAATACTTTTAAAAACTTTTTTTTAAGATTATCAACCATTTTCCATACATAAAAAGTTCTTAACAAATTTTAGATAAACTTTACTTAACTCTAGGTTGATAGTTTCCTAAATATTGCCAATAGTAGAATGAAATGGACAATGGGGACTAGAAATTTCTCATACGGACAACTGTATTGTAAATCCACATATATAATTCAAAATCAAATAGTTGTAAAGTACATAAATGGTGGTCTAGGAATTTCTCATGCGGACAGCAATAACATACTTGCCTTTGTAATAGGCAACCCGATTCCTACAAATAGGAACCAGAAATTCATATCCCCATTCCTCGCTGTTGCCAAGAAAGTAGAATGAAACTAACAAGAAGGAGCGGAGAAATTGCAAATCCGCGTTCAATTAATTTCGTGGATATTGCCAACGAAAGTAGAATGAAATGAACAAGGACGCGCAGAGAAATTCTTTAAATACAAGGCACACAGATTGCAGTTTAGCAAATTTCTGATGAGCACAACTATAATCTATTTGTGTTTCTAACATGGCCTCCATTGACTACGAACTGGAACTGGAAACTCAAATCGTCATATGGCAGAGCTCTCGGCATGTAGATGGCCTCATGGAATTCATTCCGAGACGTCGGCATATTAATTTTCAGATGCGCATGAGTGGGCTGGTGTGGTCGATTGAAGCCCTACCCCTGCCCAACACCACGGATTATACTTTCAATATCATTGAGCTCAAGCGGTCGGAATCCCCTTTTGATTTGTCTACAGCAACGGCGGCTGATTTACCAGTCAAATTCAGGCTTCTGGTTGAGGCGCTCCAGATGTACATCAGGTCTGTGTTCTGGGTGGAGGAAATGCTGAATAAATTATATACCTGCTCCCGCTTATTGTACCAGGCCAAAAATGAAAAGCGGTGGTGGATAGTTGTAGATGCCGAGATCATGTCGGTGGCATGTAAGACAGCGAAAGAGGCAACTCAAGAGGCTGGAGAAGCGGCGGCGGCTTTTCTTGCTGAGCTCATGGAACCGCTGGAGTGTTTTCCTCGGCAGAGTACAGACGAGGGCTGGGCCATCAGCTTTTCTGCTACAGAGAGATGGGATGGCATCAAACGGGCCGTGGATGGAGGGGACGTGCTTCAGTGGTGTAACGTTCAGGTCTTGGAGTCGGAGAAAATGATTCACTGTTTCAAATTTGAAGTTGCAATACAAGACTTCTTGCAAGGAAATGATGAGATTTCTAAAATTGGTGTTGTCAATAGCCATGTGCTCAAGGTAACCGTTGATTTGGAAGACAACATATCGATCGTTTGCTCTCAGGAAGGAGTCGAAACCCGGACGTCTTTGGGGTTGGGTTCGCTGTTACCGTACTTGATCAGAAATTACATTACGACCGCTCTGGAGAGAAGTGAGGGTGAACATGGTGTTACAAACATTGTGCAAGGTCTGTAAAGAAATCAAACGAATCACACAAATATAGATTACGCAGATATATGTGGTTCGGCCGTAGCCTACATCCACGGAGAAGAGCGAGAGATAGATGTTATTCATCAGATGGTGCTAAGATTACAATCCCTTCTGTATATAAAGAGATACACAACCTTTAATTAGAAGGCAGCAAAGATTAGGACGAATCCCACAATTTATGCTTAATCCCAGTATAGATAGATATAAATCCCGAAAATCTCTCTCTTCTCCAACACTCCCCCTCAAGTTGGTGCGAAAATGTCAATAGAGCCCAACTTGGACAGTACTTCTCGAAACTTGAGAGCTGGAAGACCTTTTGTAAATATATCTGCCAATTGCTGAGTTGTAGGGACAAAGGTGGTGCGGATGACATTGGCTTGCACATTCTCTCGAACAAAATGGCAGTCAACTTCAATATGTTTAGTGCGCTCATGAAACACTGGATTTGAAGCGATATGCATAGCAGCTTGATTATCACAGAATAATTGAGTTGGAAGAGATGAACCATAACCAAGGTCCTGCAACAGAGCTCGAAGCCATATAATTTCACTGGTAGTTGATGCCATTGCCCTATATTCTGCTTCAGCACTTGAACGAGCAACAACACTCTGTTTTTTACTTTTCCATGTGACCAAGTTACCTCCAACAAAGGTACAATATCCAGTTGTAGACCGTCGATCAACAGGAGATCCTGCCCAATCAGCATCAGTATAGGCAGTAATAGAAGTATGACCAGTCTTACGCATCCATATACCTCTGCCTGGGGATCCTTTCAGATACTGTAAAATTCGGGTGACAGCTTGCATATGTTGAGCCTTGGGAGCATGCATCAAACGACTTACCAAACTCACTGCATAAGAAAGATCAGGTCGAGTAATGGTTAAATAGATTAACCTACCGACCAACCTTTGAAACTGACCAATATCAGACAACAATGGACCAGTATCATCCAATTTTCCTCCACTATCTGTTGGCGTATCTGATGGTTTGATTCCCAATTTACCAGTTTCTTGTAACAAATCCAACACATACTTTCGTTGATTAAGAAAGATGCCATTTTTTGAATAGGCAACTTCTAATCCTAGAAAGTACTTCAAAGTTCCCAAATCTTTAATGGCAAATCTATTGTGTAGCAGAATTTTTAGCTTAGAAATTGCATTTTGATCATCACCAGTAATGACTATATCATCAACATAAATCAGCACAACAACAATACCAGAGTTACTCCTTTTAACAAATAGGGAAGGATCTGCATTACTTCGTTTTAGCCCATTCAACATAAGGACAGAACTAAGCTTAGCATACCAGGCCCGTGGAGATTGTTTAAGCCCGTAGATTTCCTTTTTTAATTTACACACTAAACCAAACTTGGCCTCTTGCGGATGCCCAGGTGGGATGCTCATGTAAACTTCTTCTTTAAGGTCACCGTGCAAGAAGGCATTTTTGACATCCATTTGAAACAATTTCCAGTCTTGATTGACGGCAAGAGAAATGAGGACCCGAAATGTGTTCATCTTTGCAACAGGCGCAAAAGTTTCTTGGTAATCTACGCCATATGTTTGTGTGAATCCTCTAGCAACAAGTCTGGCCTTATGTCGTTCTAAGGAACCATCACTATTGTATTTATTTTTGTACACCCAACGGCATCCGACTGTTTTCCTTCCTGGAGGTAGCTTAACAATCTCCCATGTGTGATTGTCATCAAGAGCTTGTAGCTCGTCTTGCATAGACTTCCTCCAAACTGCAATGGAGTTAGCTTCTCTAAAAGTCTTAGGTTCCTGATTATGATCAACGGTACTCAAGAAAGCTAGGTGAGACTGAGAAATATTTTTATAAGACAGGTGATCCTGTATAGGATAAGATGTAGCATGATAAGTGAAGAAATCTTTCATCCGTTCTGGAGGACGAGTTACTCTACTCGATCGTCGAGTAGCTTGAGGAGATGCGGGGATTGGCGTTGCTTCAAGAACTTCTGTATCGTGATCAAGAACAACATCCTCATTGGTAATGGTAGGAAGCGGAACCGGGTGAGACACAGACTCCCCCTGTGATCGACTCCCAGATTCAACACAAGCTTGAAAAAAAGATTCAGACTCCACAAACTTGACATCACGTGAAACAACAATTTTACGAGTGACAGGATCATAACATATGTACCCTTTCTTAGTGGAAGAATATCCAAAAAATACACACCGAGTAGAACGAGCTT
>VDFB02088100.1:0-22780 GCA_007258455.2 Sequoia sempervirens | reverse complement strand
AGTGGGTTACAGGTTGTTGATGAGAGGTTGGGGGTTCCCTTGGCTCAACATTCCTTGTAAGATGGTGGATTGAGATGGAGGAATGTAAGTTTGAGGTCCCATTTGATTTTGCATGGTGAAGATGGGGAAAGATGAGGATGGTGCCATTAGATTTTGTGATGGTAATGACACACTAGGACCTTGAGTCCATTGATTGAAAATGTTCCCTTGTCCAATGTCTTGGGGATTTCCTTGTGTTAGGGATGAGGACAAGGTATTACCTTGGTTATGGGGCTTGTGACCAAAGGATTGTTTTGATTCAGATTGATGATGGATGGGATGGATGCATTTTGTGAAACCAATGGTATGGATGAACCAATTGAAGGATTGGATAGAGATGTCCCTATTTTTGTTAAGGGTTGACTTCTTGTTAGGGTGTTGGCATACCCTTGTGGGTTGATTTGAGACACTTGGTCCACACTTGCTTGCATGATGTTGGGAACACTTGTGGTATTTGTAGGGATAGATGAAGATGGGTACCCTCGATATGTTGAGGTTGTTGTGGCTTCATGAAGTGTAAGTGGTCTATGTTGATGCAACGAGTGTTCGGGAATGGTAGAAGTGCCAAATGTTGGTGTCCAAGTGGTTTTTTGAGGTGGATTGGTGTTGAGAGTACCCAGAAGCGTGTTGCTTTCAAATGGAAGAGTTAGACCACAGTCTTTGGAAAGACTAGTTACAAGACTAGGAGTGGATGTTTGATTTAGCCCTAGTGATGGAGTTGTGAATCTTTGTGTCAAAAGTTGTGCAACAAATGATGGGTAAATTGGAACTACATTTTCTAAGGCTTGATGTTCCATGATTTCCTCCCTAGTAAGTTCAAACGGGTTATTTGTAATGTCTTCTATCTCATATGGCCATGATGGAGATGATAGTTGTTGTGATAGGGTAACCTGACTTCTTGGATCAAATTCTTGAGGATTTAGATCACTTGAGGTGAATGTAACTTTGGTTTTCTCCATGATTCTCTTGTGTTGTGATCTTTTCTTTACCATAAATTTTGGGTCACCTATGGGAGAGTTATGTTGAGATTTGTAATGTTTGAACTCTCTAGTTGACTCAAATCTGGGTAAAAGGGATGCTGTAAGTCTTTTTGGAGAAATGATGATAATGGGAGATGAAAAGGTGGATGATGTGGGAAGTGATCTTTGCAAACATTTTGGGACAACACTTTTGACTTAAGTTTGATGTTTTGATGTTTGGATAAAGGATGTTTATGAACTTGGAAATATTTAGGGTAGACTCATGACCTTCAAGATAAACTAGTTCAAATATGATAACTAACTTAACTAAATGCATGGAAAATTATTCATTTCACATACAAAGTAGCTAAGTTAGGGGTTGGTTTGATAGATGTTTAAGTCAAAAAGTGTTGGTGTATTCAAAATTTTTGCAAAGTTTGATGAAGTGAAGGAAGAAATTTGATGAAGGGGTGGATGAAATGTTTGACCCAATGTTGACCTAAAGTGAACCTTTGTTTGATAAGTCCAAGGTAGTGAAAAACATGCTATACCTTTAAAGTTTTCAAATCCTAAAGACCTAATGATTTAGAGAAGTTCAAGATCATGAAAAAGACCAACATTTTGAATTTCAAAAAAATACAAATCTAGATTATTCCTTGAAGCATGTCTATAAAAGTTCCTTACCAACCTGTTCCTATTTTGGTAGAGTGCCACAAGGTGTTATTTGAAAGATTTTGGACTATGATGCCTAAATTTGAAGTCATGACCTGTAGACCTTCTCTTGGGGATTTTTATTTTGTGTGAGATCATCTAAGACAAGCCTAAGATTGTGAAAAAGACCAATGATTCACTTAAATAAGAGGTTTGTATTGAGCATACATGTCTAGATTATTCAATGGGATAAGTCTATAAAACCTTGTTACCAACTTTTTCCTGTTGCGGTACTGTCTTAGGATACATCTTCTAATGTACTTTGAACTATGATGTCTAAGTTTGAAATAGTGGCATGTAGACCTTCTCTTGGGGATTTTGATTTTATGTGAGATCATTTAGAGAATTCTAAGACCATGGAAAAGAGGATATTTATTGCCACACAAGTGGTGGTAATATGGGCCTTCCAGCCACAATATCATTTTTTCCTCTTCTTCGTCTATGATGTATGCAACGTTTCTCCACTAGGTTGGTGTTTCTTTTGTTTCAAAAGTGAAGCTTCTCAAAATACTAATTATATCGGTTTGTTCTCCTTCAATGAGTTCAAAGTTTGGTTGTTCAATTAGAGAGATCGGTCTCCAAATGGTCATGTGGGGTTCAATTTGTCAAGTTATCCTTCTTCAATGAGTTTCTTTTTACCACAAACACTTGTCTTGATTAAGTTTCAAACTAAATGTCTATGTCAAAAACATCATAAATTTCACAAGGTCCATTTTTGTGAAAATAATGACGTTGAAGCCATAGTTGCCTATGTTAACTTTGGGAAGTATGGATTGAGATATAAACCAAAATATTTAGAAGTCTCTAAGAATAAATTCTTAGGACAAGCATCGATATCAAGGTTTTGTCAAAGAGTATCCATACTTAGACCAAAGGGTTTGAAATTTTGAAAAGAATTGTTAATGTTTGTTTGCAATTTTTTGGAACCAAGAAAAGTATTAAACTGACTCACAAGCATTTACCACCCTAGGTTCAGAAGATACTACTTGTTGAATCCCCACTTGGATTTCTCCAAACACTAAGACAATATGAACAGTTAGAGATTTGGTGGAATTGGCTCCCCCTTACACGTCACACACTTCTTGGGTACACCAAATCTCAAATCCTTAAGATACGTAGATCCAAAGGATTTTTTTGTTTCTATAATGAATAGTAAAATGTGGGGTGGCTTCAGAATGATTGTTCTTGCACTAGCAAGCATAAAGGTTTCTGGCTTTTAAACAATTGGTTCTTATTAAGGACTTTTGTTCAAGGTGGCCATACACGTGACAAGATTAGCTCAAGATTATTTCAATCAAGAGGCCTCCCAGTCCCTTCCTAAGAAAGGATTTTGATGTTTCACATAGACACTAGGGTGGCACTTGTCGGTATGACACATCTACACCTATTGCTTATGACTTTCATCACAAACACATTTTTTATATAATGGTTTGAAAGAGATTGGGTTTAGCTCATTACCGCTTGGGTCGTTCCCACCTTTTGAAGTCGGGTGGCAGGCCCTCTAAAGGTATACAAAAGCAAGGAAGTACGTTTGTTTTTCGATCTCCCAGATTGCACGAAGTGCAAGGAGAGAGCATACACAACACCTTTTCCTCACACTAGCATGGGGTTCATTTTAAATCCAAATTGAAATGTGTGGGTTGTTATAAAAAATGTCAAAGGAATGCTTTTGATTCTCAAGATCATTGAGTGGCACAAGAGAAGAGCATACGTATTCAATGACAAAAATGCAAACCACAAGACATGGCAAATACTTGCTAATTTTAACCCTCAAAGAAAAGGTAAGTTCATTTTAAGCACCAAACTGAGTATGGAAGTTGTATTGTTCAATTTTTAAGCCAACAAGAAAAATGATGTGAGGGTTCAATTTTAACCAATTTGAACATTCATTTTAAAACCCAATTCAAAGCTAGTGTGGTCTTAAAGTGTGAAATAAAAAGCATGATAAATGGGTTATAATTGCCCCAAAAGTGTCACAACACTTGTTACAATTATAATTCAAATGATAGTAGTATGCTTCTCACTTCAAGTTGTATTGTCCAAACCTGCAAAACTGAGTCAGCCTAAAAAAAGTGAGAAGTTAGTGATGTTTTGAAAAGAAGATAAAATCACAATTTTAAAACACATGTTAAAAATTACTCACTGTTTTTACTTACCAATAAAAGGCATCATTGTTCACAATAGTGTCACCATAATTCAAATGAGTGTCACTTTGGTGAAAAATAGTGTCGCTCTGCAGCAAGACAGTGACGACAATAGCATAACTATTTGGTGGCATCATTATTTTTTAAATTTTTTGATACTTCTAAAAGTATTAGCATCGTCATTTGTTTTAATCAGTGTCAGTGTTTTAATTAGGCTCACTGTATCAGATGGAAATAGTGTCGCTATATGGTGACGCCTTATAAAGGCATCATTGAAATCTCTTGGAGCGTCACTGTATCTACAAAAACTAGAAAAATGGACTTCGAGAGAAGAATTCATTAAATTTGATCGGTTCTTCCCTCCTTCTAGTGCCAAAATATGACCGACGGATTAGTATGGGTTGACTACACTTGATCCATGAGGATACAAAGCATAATCGTGCCACTAAACATCAATCCCAATAGAGATCATTCAAATAAACACTAAACTATGAATCCATTAAAAACTTAGCATGTTAAACTATGAAAGCTTCAAAACACCTATTCTAATCCATTGAAACTTATCCTATTGGGGGAGTGGTGTCACGTTGATGTGGAATAGTGACCCTTTCCTAATACCTTGGATAATGAGCTTGTTTCAATCAATTTTATTGAAGAAAACTGATGAAACCATTATGAGATGTGTGATGAAACATGATTTAAATGTGAAACTAACATGATGCAAGCTATTTTAACATGATTTATGCTAAGATGATCAAGATGTGTGAGTGCAAAGCTAATCTAAATAGAATTTAAGCTAAAAATATTGGAACCCTAATTACCAAATAAGCTACATGAATGCATCTATGTTACCATGGAAGCCATTAATGGAAGCTAAGCTGATTAATGCAAGTAATTAAGCTAAAATGATACTAAAAATGTGCCTCAACTTGTTGGATTGGACCTCTCTTAAAGACTTGACATTTTTCCCTTTGTTGGCCTTCATTGTCTGACTATCGCCAAAATCTAGAACCTTGAAACCTAAGTTGCAGGGTTCTAAAAGATCATAACTTGGTGACTTTGAGTTGGTCACGAGATCGTTGGATTTCCAAACTTTGGAACATATGTCACGGGGGTCGTGAGTTCCATAACCTCCCGACATGGCGATCTCCTTGTTGTCACAGGTTTCAAGAATATCCTAACCTCTGACTGAAGGTTATGAAGTTCAGGTTTCTCTCGACTTGGTGATCCCTTGTGTTGTCTGTGAGACTTGGGGTGTTTGGTGAGACTTTGGGGGAACCCTCTTTGAAAAAGGTTGTCATGCCGATGAAATGTGGTGGGACCCGACTGATGATGCATATATGCAGATGGTGATTATCGATTGGATGATCATGCAATTCACATCCTTGTTGTGAACTGTGTGGTTGTCATTAGTGTGAACACGAATAGCTCGCCTAGTAACCGACATTAGAACCACTACTCTAGTGACAAATTAAATGAAGAGTTGATCTTTATGACAATGGCATGATTTGCAAAGGTGATCGAGATCAAATCAGATCGGATGTATAGTAGGATCATGCATTGAATGTAAATTCAAATTCTTTGTATCAAAAGTAAATGGTTTGCGGCTCGATGAAGAGAGTAGTTGAATGGTCTTACATTGTATGATTTTACTTGCATTGTAACAGAGTAAGAATACGGTAATCTGTGAGTGAGGTCAACCAAGGGATTGTATCGTTGCTATGAGTTAACATCTGAGAGAGAAGTTTGTAACTCTATATGTAATATATTTACTGAAATAGAAAATGACTTAACTTGGTGTGTGGATTTTTCTCCCATAAGGGTTTTCCCACGTAAATATGGTGTTATCTTTGTGTGTGTTTTTTTTGTCGATCCTTTTGTTCTGTGAATGTGCATCTCAAATGAATGTAACTTGTGAAATAAATGTTTTTATGCACTTCTTTCCTGATGATTTTGCATTAGGAAGGCATTTATGCACCACTGCTTTAGTTACAAGTGGTATCAGAGCCTAGCCAATTGTGTTATCCTTGATAGTAGGGCTGGTTTTTTGTGCTAATCTTGTTCTATGGGAGTCTTGCAAAAGAAGAAATGATTTTCTTGTTTATAGTTTGAGATGGCAAGTACATCAGGTAGAGTAGAAATTGAAAAGTTCAATGGCAGCAATTTTGAGTTGTGGAAACTCAAAATGGAAGACTTGCTGCTGGATAGAGACCTCTGGATTGTTGTGTCTGGAACTATGCCACAAGGTATGAAGCAAGAAGATTGGGACCTCATAGATAGAAAATCTAGAGGGTTGATAAGACTTTTTCTGTCTAAATAAATAAAAATAAACTAGGTCACATAGGAGAGAAAGGCTTAGAATCCTTGAAAAATAAAAATATTGTTGAAGGGCTTGTTGATTGTAACCTTGAGTTTGATTTTTGCAAACATTGTATTTATGGAAAGCAACACCATGTTTCATTTTATTCGAGTCCTCATAAATCTTCTGGCATATTGGATTATGTTCATTCTTATGTATTTGGTCCAATGAATGTTCCTTTGTTATTGAAGTCTAGATATTATGTTTCTTTTATTAACAATTATTCGAGAAGGGAATTTGTGTACTTTCTAAAGAGAAAATTAGAAGTGTTCAGTCGATTTAAAGAGTTTAAAAACTCGGTGGAAAATTATACTAGAAGAAAAATTAAATGCTTGAGGACAGATAATGGCGGTGCGTTTTGTTTTGCATATTTTGAAAGGTACTGCAAAGACCATGGGATTGAAAGGCATAAAACTACGCCTTATACTCCATAGTAGAATGGAGTTGTTGAAAGGTTAAACAGGACGCTAATGGAAAGAGCGAGAAGTATGTTGAGCAATGTTGGTCTGGAGCAGAATTTTTGGGCTGAGGTTATGGCTACAACATGTTACTTGATTAATCGTTCACCTAGTTTGGCCCTTGTTCACAAAACCCCTTTGGAAGCATGGCCTGGTAAGAAGCCTTCTTTGAGACATATTCGTGTCTTTTGTTGTGAGGCATATGCATATGTGTCGAATGAGAAGAGATCAAATTTGGAGAACAAGGTTGTCAAATGTATCTTCATTGGCCATGTCACTGGTGTGAAAGGATACAAGCTTTGGAATCATGTTACTGAGAAGGTTTTGTACAACAGAAGTGTAATATTTCGTGAGCTGAAGCCTTCAGTAGCTAACCTGTAGTCAAAGGCAGAATAAAGAGAAAAGAAGAATGATGTAGTTGAAATTCCTCAAACTCCAGATAAAGAGGAACTACAAAGTGTACCTGAAACTAAGGAGAGTTCTAGTAGCTCTAAGAGTTCTGAAGAAGAAGAACCACAACCTCAGCCTCAACCTGTGAGGAGGTCTACACGTGAAAAGTGTCAACTTGATAGGTATGGATTTTCTATGTTGGATTTGAAGTGTGCCTATGCTTTGATTACTAACACTGATGAGCCTAGGACTATGAAAGAGGCAATTAATATGTCTGGTTCAAATCCTTGGTTGGAAGCCCTGAATGAGGAAATGGTGTCTTTAAAAAAGAATGAAACCTGGGATTTGGTATCGTTTCCTGAAGGGTGAAAGCCTATTGGTTGTAAATGGGTATTTAAGAAGAATATTGGTCTGGATGGTAGTGTTTAAAAGTATAAAGCTTGGTTGGTTGCGAAAGACTATTCCCAGGTGGAGGGAATTGATTATGGAGAAATATTTTCTCCTATAGCTAAGCTAACATCTATCAAATTTCTTTTGTCACTTGTAGCAACATATGACTTAGAAATTGAACAGATGGATGTGAAGATAGTGTTTCTTCATGGAGAGTTGGAAGAAGAAATCTATATGTCTCAGCCTGAGCACTTCATTGAAAAAGATAAATAAAGTCTTGTTTGCAAGTTGAAGAAATCTTTGTATGGTTTGAAGCAATCGCCTAGAATGTGGTACCAAAAGTTTGGCATCTTTGTGTTTTCATTGGGATTTGTGAGACCAAAATCAGATCATTGTGTTTATTACAAAATTGAAAATGATCGTTTGCTTATTATTGCCTTGTACGTGGATGACATGTTGTTCATAGGAAATAGTAAGACTATGATTTCTGATCTAAAATCTCATTTGTCAGCAAAGTTTGAAATGAAAGATCTAGGTGCAGCAAGGTATATTCTGGGGATGGAAATAAAAAGGGATAGAGGAAGTAGAAGGCTTTGCTCAGCCAAAGTAAGTATATCAACACTATCCTATAGAGATTTGGGATGACTGATTGCAAGCAGCTAGTTGTTCTAGTGTTGCAGGGAATGAAGCTATTTGTTGAAGACTATCTGAAGTCTCCTACTGAGACGGAGGACATGACCAAGGTGTTGTATGCAAGTGTAGTTGGAAGTTTAATGTATGCGATGGTTTGTACAAGGCCAAACATTTCCCAAGTAGTGGGAGTTCTTAGTCGATTTATGGCTAATCTAGGAAGGCCGCAATGGGATGTTGTGAAGAGAGTTTTTAGATATTTGAAGGGTACCTCAGAGTTTGCTTTGTGTTATCATGGCAACTTCGTTGGATCACATATATATCTTAGCATTTGTGGGTATGTGGATTTTGATTGGGCAGGGGACATTGATAGCAGAAGATCCACCAATGGATACATCTTCATGTTATTTGGTGGTGTAGTGAGTTGGATGAGCAAGCAGCAGGTTGTAGTCACTTTATCTACTACTGAGTCAAAGTATATGGAAGCAACACATGCCTGCAAAGAAGTCATTTAGCTTAGATTTTTGTTTTCAGATATTGGGTTTAATGCTTGCAAATTATGATTTTTTGTGACAGTCAAAGTGCTATCTATTTGGCAAAAAATCCCACTTTCCATGCGAGGACAAAGCACATTGATGTGCAATATCATTTCATTCATGATGTGGTGGAAGATGGAAAGGTTAATCTGGAAAAGGTGGATACTCTAGAGAATGTCGCCGATGCATTGACAAAGCCTGTGAGCATAGACAAGTATAGGTGATGTGTCAGTTCGATGGGCCTTGGAGCCTATGAATTTCAATAACTTCAAGTTTAGGGGAAGCCAGTAAGTTTTCATCAAGTGGGAGCTTGTTGAAAAAATGTGCCTCAACTTGTTGGCTTTGACCTCTCTTAAAGACTTGACCTTTTTCCCTTTGCTGGACTTCATTGTCGGACTATCACCGAAATCTAGAACCTTGAAACCTATGTCGCTGGGTTTTTAAAGATCATAACTTGGCGACTTTGAGCTGGTCACGGGATCACTGGATTTCCAAACTTTGGAACATATGTCATGGGGTTCGTGAGTTCCATAACCTCCCAACATGGCAATCTCCTTGTTGGAATGGGTTTCAAGAATATCCTAACCTCTAAATGAAGGTTTTGAAGTTCAGGTTTCTCCCAACTTGGCGATCCCTTGTGTTGTCTATGAGACTTGGGGTGTTTGGTAAGACTTTGTGGGAACTCTTCAAAAAAGGTTCTCATGTCGATGACCTATGGTGGGACCCGAATGGTGATGCGTATATACAGATGGTGATTATCAATTGGGTTATCGTGCAATTCACATCCTTGTTGTGAATTGTGTGGCTGTCATTAGTGTGAACGTGAATAACTTGCCTGGTAACTGACATTGGAACAACTACCCCAGTGACAAATTAAATGAATATTTGATCTTCATGATGACATCATGGTTTGTAAAGGTGACCGATATCAAACCAGATCAGATGTACAGTAGGATGCATTGAATGTAAATTCAAATTATCTGTATCGAAATTAAATGGTGTGCGGCCCAATGAAGAGAGTAGTTGAATGGTTTTACATTGTATGCTTTTACTTGCATTGTAACAGAGTAAGAATATGGTAATCTATGAGTGAGGTTGACCAAGGGATTGTATCATTGTTGTGAGTTAACATCTGAGAGTGAAGTTTGTAACTCTATATGTAATCTATTTACTAAAATACAAAGTGACTTCACTTGGTGTGTGGTTTTTTCTCTCGTAAGGGTTTTCCCATGTAAATTTGGTGTTATCTCTATGTTTTTTTTTCTTGTCTATCCTTTTGTTCTGTGAATGTGCATCTCAAACGAATGTAACTTGTTAAATAAATGTTTTTTTTGCACTTCTTTCTTGAGGATTTTGCATTGGGAAGGCATTTCCGCACCGTTGCTTTCCTTACAAAATGAAGGGTTGAGATTAAAAAGCTTAATCAATGGTCAAGGATGGAGGAAAGATGAAACATGGATCATGGATTCTCATCAATGAATGAGAATCAATGATCACATGGATCAAGGAAAGAATCAAGGGTTCTCATTCTTTCAAACAAACACACTTTTAACTTGCACATGAATTCTCCTAAGTTTATTATGAAAGAGAATATTCATTTTTTTAAATGAGTGAGGAGAGAATATTCTTTGGAATGTTCTCATGGGTGAGGGAAACTAGCTAATTAGAAAATTAAAACAAAGTTTTAATGTGCAAAAGGGGAAGGAATATTCCATGGGAATATTCCTTTTGGAGGAATGTGCAAAGGAGGAATATTCCCTTGCAAGTGGGGGGAATTAGATTAATTATTAATCGATAATTAAAACAAATTTTTAATTATGTCAATTGGGGGAATCAAATGATATGCATTAAATAAAGTGATTTAATGAAAAGGGGGGATAATGATATGATATTTAATTAAATAACTTAGGGTTATTTAATTAAAAAAGAAGACTTAGGGATTTAAATTAAATAGCTTGATGTATTTAATTTAACAGGATGAAGTGTTAGCATGAAGGGGGGTTTATTAACCTAATTAAATTAATTAGGTTAATAAATGCAAATGACATTTAATTAAATAGCTAGCCTAATTCAATCAATTAAGCGAAAAGAGGATGGGTTTTAGGAGGAAATGATGTTAGTATACCTGATTCAAGTGCATGATATCATTTAGGACATTTTTAAGTGTCTACAAAATCAAATCTTGGTTGTTACAATAACCAATTCGTTGTATAAATGTCAAGTGTAGTAGTAGACCACAAGTCTACAAAGGCAGTAACAAGAAGAAAGTCCATAAAGAAAAAACCAAGAGAAAAATTTGTAGAAACAACAAAAAATTGAAAGTTTGTAGATATAGATGATTAAAAAATTTCTACAAACCAACAGGAAGTGGAAGTTCTACAGGAAGTGAAATGTCCAAATATTGGAAGAAAATGGAATTTTTTTAGGAAGTGAAAGTTCCACAAACTAATTCACTATCAGGTTCTTGTAAATAGTTGTCCATCACTTGGAAAACCCCACACTTCGTACATCCTTCATGAAGAAGTTGCTTAAATCAAACTTAAGCTTTTGATCGACACACTTTTTTGGTTTAGTATAAATTTCTTACAAATCCAATCGGCCACAAGATATATGCAAACTCCAGTTAGATGTGAAGTTCATGAAAGGTCAGATAGGAAAGAAGTTCTTGCAACCACTAGTAAGATGTGAAATTTTTGCAAGGTTAGATGGCCAAAAGTTTCTTGAAAATGTAAATAAGTTCATCTAAAAGAGTCACAAGAGGAGAAACATATATGTTTTAACACCAAATTCTTGCAAGTCCCATTGTAGTTGAGAACTCTACAAATTTGGTAGTAGACCAAGAACCCACAAAGCCGGTAGCGGACCAAAAACTTGCACCGCCATTACTTTTCCAATATTTGTCTAATCTTCACCAAATCTAAATTATAGATACCCATTATGCTCTTCTACAAGGTGATCCTCTCAATTTATCTAAATTACCTATAAAAATCCCTACATCCACAACATAAAAAACCAAAAAAAAAAACTTAATTGAAACCTAGAAATCTTTTTAGTTGATGCAATATTGCCCTTACACCTAGGATGCTCCTACATTAGACACTCGGAGTAAAAAAAAAATTGTGAGATAAGGCTCATAAAATGGAGTTCGATAGTAGAACTACCCTTTCAGGTTGTAAACATCCTGCAACAAACTCCATCACTATAGCAGGTTCATCAGAAACTTTATTTGTTCGCCTCTTCTAGCATTTAGTTGGGATAAGTATTATCCTTCTCCACCTAGTTTGGTTTGTATTTCTTTTCCCTCTCTTGGAGCTATGTCCACACAACCCAAACTCCTCCAAATTCTTCACCACTCAATACTCCTTATGTTCTATAATGCTACAAGTGACATTGTTCAAGATTTTTGTTTCAGTCTTATTATTATTATTTTAAGTTTTTTGTTGCAACACATTTTTTGGTACTTAAAGAGTTTCATATCATTTTTATTCTGAATCACACACACTAAGGTGCTATTTATGATAGATTGGGGATCTAAGATTCATAGATTAATATTATTTTGTTGTTTTATATTTTAGGGACATGTAGGGTGTAAACACACACACTATCCAATATCTACTCCTCAATTAGCTATCTATAGAGGTTGAAAAACCTACCTAGGGGCTTGACCACCTTATTAGGTTCCTTTATAGTCACACACATTCTCTCTAACCCAATTTAATTTCTTGAAGTCTCTCAAATGCATAGATTTTTTTTGTTCCTCTACTTTCTATTATTATTTTAATTTCTTAAAATAATTAGTTTAGAGTGATTTCTAACTTCTTGTGCAATTATGGTATATTTATTATTCTCATTTTGTGTGTATTTCTATTTTATGTGTATACTTGTACAATTTTTTTCTAGGCACTAGATTTTTATATTAATTATAAATGGCACCCCACATACTAGATGGCAACAAATCACATTTGGTATCCTAGCTAGTGACCTACTTTAGTTTATTACTAGTAAGTTCATCATTCTCTATTCTTTTTATTTCTGATATATATTTTTTGTTCATATAGTTCTCAAGTAATTTATTTACAATTTTCTTTCACAACTCTCTCATTCTGTAATGCCCACTAAATTTGTGCTAATAAAACCTGACTATTTTTTTAACACATAAATTAAGTTATTTGTTTGCCTAAGTGCTTGGGGTGTAACATTAGCATGAAAAAAATTCTATGCCTCGTTCAATTGACTCATAAATCCAATGTGGAGTTTAACTTTACATGATTCAATACATGATTCCTCTTAGGTCATACTAGAACCCAACACCTTGCCTTTTCCTAGATTCCACCAAGTTCAATAAAAGTTAGTTGGTCATTGTATTTGAAGGGGGTTAGAGTCCTTTAAGAAGATCTAGATCTCAACATATTTTTATCCTTAATCTACTTTACGAGATTAATCACTAGTATTATCAACTTGCATTGATAATGTTATTGCCATTTAACATATTACTAACCATATGATTCCCAAGCATTGATGATGGTGAAAACCACAACTTGAAGCTTGTTTTGAAGAGCATAATAACAATGGTTATTCTGACCATTAGAAAATTCAATGCTAAAACATGGTATCCATAACCCTAATTATCTTGTAGACACCTGAATGTATCTTTAATTATTTTTTTCAAATGTTGTTACCACTTTCAACACATGTATGATTAACCTATAATAATTAATGGAGATATCAAGGTTTCTAACAATGTTATAGTTAATGGATAGTTTAGTTGATAATGGTACTTAATGATTTCCCATTTAAAGATATTAGCCCTAATAATTAATTTTATAATTAATTTTTTTTTCCTTAACGGATAACAAAATTTTCACATTATAAATACATAATGTCAACGGATCTATTGGAGTTAACAATTTGCTTTAGATTTAATTGTGTAATTTCCACTTCCATCGATATATAATTTTTTTATTATATCTTGTTGTATTAATATAAACGTTAATTGTCATAATATCAACAATTTCATTAACTCTTGAGTTTATGACAGAGTTTGAATTGATGTGAACATTAAAAAAATAGTTAAAGGTAATGAAGTTGACGATAGTATCTATATTTAATGTTGGTTTGAAGGATAGTTACCTTAATATTGTCTTGTCTATAAAAATTGTAAATAGAATTTATCACTCTAATATCAATGAAATCCTTACTGACATGTTGTGATAAAATCATCCACGGTACTCATCATGGTTATTAATGACATTTAATAATTGCATTAATTAATTGATCACTATATTAGTCATTTAAAAATATTGATCCTTATTTTAAGTGCTTTTTTTTCCAAATACAAAGGAAAAACTATGTTGATATCATACTCATGAACATAAAGGAAGTACACATATTAAATAGTTAAATGAAGCGAAGACACTAATGTTAAATACCCTACTCACGAACTTATTTATTTAAAACTAAAAATAAACTATACACTCTAAATTTAATTAAATGTTTGTTTTTGATAAAAAAATACCTACAACCAATTGAATTTATAAAGGGATGTTGGTGTAGATTCCAGCTAACTTAGAGGTGAAGGATAATGAAGGAAAGCAATTAATATAAAATCAAATAGGTAGCATGGAGTAAATATTTGCTTGTGTTCAGAGAGACCAATATAGAGTTATTGTTTTCCATGGCATGTAGCACCAGACTGATCATTTGACCATTGCAACTAACATAAAATTTTTAAATAATATTCTATTATTATTTTCACCTATTTATGTTAAACTTTTCTTACTCCTACAGAAATTCCTTACTTCTCTCTATCTGTTGTCACCTGTTTCTCCTAAATTGAACATGGTCACCTAGCTAATCCCTCTTTTTATATGTTTCCAACTATATTGTCTTTATTGAATAAAATTGTCAGAAATTTACAGTGCCAAACTATAGTCAAGAATGTCTTTTCAAAAGGTGCCTCCATTCACTTCTTAACAAGTGCACTCAAATCACCGTATCAACAGTTATCTTGCATCCATATCAAATCAATATTATTATACGAAAACTCAACTATTCACCACACATTCTTTCAAGATGATTTAAATGAATCTCAGTTGTTCATCACCTTTTCGCCACCCATTCTTTTGGTAGTTTTTTTTTTGTTTATTATTATTATTTTATCATGCTTTTTTTCTACTTTCCCCACCGCTATTAGGTTCCATTCCACCAAACTCTTCCTCGTTGGTAATGACCTATCATTCCCCAAATTTGGCAAACTGCGGCCTACAAGTTTCGGTAGGAGTTTTAGAGTATGTTTATTACAATATGAATTCAGCCAAGATTCTAACATGAGCACATTTAGGTTTTAACATTACAACAACCTTTTTCCCTACGTAGTTAAGTAAGTATATTAATTAACATATGATATTATTCTCACACCCATTTCAACTCCCGCAAGGCGCCCAAGGGAGGAGATAAAATTTCATTAAAATATTTTGAAAGGAAAACCCTAAATGTTACCCTAAAATATTTTTGTTTCTCCTTCATGTTGCCTTTCTCTTTGCAAGTTGGTATCTCATGACAACAGCCAGTTTTGGGCGGGTACAAAAGAATGCAGTTTTGTCATTTTATTCCACTAAGGGCTCATCTTTGATCAGGATGAATTTGTAGGCTTTCATGGAGGTTATATGATATTCACCCCCTTTTCTTCTTCCTCTTCCTTTGCACACAAGATTTAGCAGGGGCAACACATATGGAGGGCATACAAAGCTGAACATGAAACCACAAAATCGATGCCTTCATTTAAAAAATAACAACAAATTTATTTTATAATAAAATCAATCTCAGATAAAACCACAAAACCATGAAATGTTGATGGGTGCAAAATTTGAAGAGTTTAGATTTTTAAATCTGCTAGTTACAATTTAGTGCCATAAACCATACAACTAGGTATTGAGTATATAGCATGAAGTTTTAAAATTTGAACATTCCAAAAATAGACATTCTAGCAATGTTGGCAGGTTTGTTTCATTTGCTAGGCATGTCCTTATGTTTTCTTTTATCAAATTCTAACTACTATTGGATATTTAATTAGTTGGCCTATTCCTGCTAAACAAAATGAATGTAATTAAATTTTTATTATTTTTTTAAGGATTTGGTATATTCTTTCATTCATTCCAATGGGTAAGTCATTATGTAAACATCTACGTTCTCAACAAAACAGTAAATCATTTTCAACTCACAAAGAAAGGAGTAATGGTAGATACTCTTCTTCCTTTTCGAGAAGGTGAACAACAGTCTTTATTTGTACACAAAATTTATCTGTAGCTCAAGAGACACTATAAAAGTCCCATATTCTTATTGTCACATCTTTATTTGTTGTGTTACTATTCATAACCTCAAAAAATTTCTTGGAAAAAATACCTCACTCATTTTTTCTAGTGAACAAGAGTATTGTATTATACCCTAACCTTTGTTTTTTAGTAGTACATCCTTTTTTGAGAAAAAATATTTTATCAATGAGGTTGAAATATTGCACATAGATGAGTAATTCCAGCTAGAAACCTGTAAATTTCTTATTAGCCAATAGCCAAGGGAAAATTTGCTTTCCACCCAACCTTAATGGTTCATCAAGCCTTTAGTAAGATCTTACCATACCCCCAAGCCAAGAGAACCCCCAAGACCAAAAATAGATTTTTACATAAACACAGAAATACAACACTCTACACACACATCAACATGAACTACCATAGTAATGGAAATCAAGGATCTCACAGGGCATAGCATGTTAAGGTAGCTCAAAAATTCACAAACCACTACAAGGATAATAACATACTCAACCCAATGAGGTGCACCACCAAGAGGATTTTAAGCACAATGAATCTTACCTCTCAAGATGGTCCAAATGCTATGAAGTAGTTCCCTCTCTTCTATTTTTCCACCCAGCCAACAAAACCATTCTCCTCCTCTAGCCAACTCCCTCCAGGAAAACCAACAAAATAATCCCCCTTAAACAAGACCCAAACTGCCTTTTTAACCCTTCCTCATGTGCCCTAACCCTTGGCACTTGGGTTAGGGTCTCAAAAATAATCTAAACACACTTATTTTTCCATTTTACAATTCCCTAAAATGACTTACAATTTTTCAAACAGGTTACTATTTTACACCCCATTCAAGACACTTGAAAGACACTAAAAACAACTTCACCACCCAACTTATTAATACTTTCCACATTATTTGAATTACACACTAAAATAAATTAATGCCTAACCCCCCCCCCCATACACACACAACACAACACACTACTTCACAATGTGAAGTGGAAATAATTAGGGTCTAAGGAGTTCTCTTGTTTTCCCTTTTGATCTTGTATACACCTACATGCTCAACTTCATTGTCAATACATCATAATATGAAAGAAAAATAAATCTAATAAAATTTGTAAGCAATTATTATAATGATGTTCAATTCACATACCTCCATTATGGCTTGATCTGCACCTTTCTCACAGACTTGACCTAGTGCTTGGAATTTAAGAGTGTTTGATTCTTGAACCTTATCATTTCATCTTTTATTTTATGTAGTAGCTAAACAATATTAATTTGTACCCGACCATAGTGATGATACCTCTCATTATAAAACAAACACAATCCAACTTCCAATCCAAGTTAGGCCTTTGTACATGCTAAATAAATAAAAATACTAACATTTTGACAATTTTCATTTCTTATAATTTTCTAACACTATGAGCATCATCATCATCATGAATGTATCAAGGGTTATGTGAATGCATCAACTTATTATAGTTCTAAGGTTGAATCATTTGTTTAAGGTGGGAGTAGAAATCTTCCAAACAAGTCATCCACATAGCATAGCAGGGCATTGTTAATCCTCTATTTTCTCTTAATTCTATTTGGAAAGATGAGTAAAAATGAGGAACAAAATAACTATTCAACATTCTCATTATGTAATATGTTAATACCATATGTATCCAAAATCCAAAATGAATGTACCAAGATGGTTAACAATCAAAGAGGGGTTTTACTCTCGTTTAGAAAGTATAATCACATAATAATACTTATTAGGTACTAAATTCTATTGAGAGACATTTCTATGATAAATTTTATGTATAAAAACATTGATTGAGTTCATTTACATTATTCACATTCTATCCATATGACATTTACCTCACATACAATACAAAAAAGAATGCACTACAAGGCTCATAATAGATCACGATTGCATACTTCCTTAGTTTAACTTGGCTAATTGGTAGTGATGAACTCCCTCAAGAGAACACACAAGCTATAATTGAAATGTGAAAGGTGAGGCCTTAAATTCCCCTCCCCTTAGAGTAGACTTCCTCCTGGAAGTCTCTAAGGTGTGGGGAAGTATAATCCTATTATAATCATGCACATATGTTGTTGGATATTCCAAATCTTATTTGTTATAATCCAAAATAAAATAATCCAAATATAAGAATGAAGTATAATTTTTTGACTAGTTTCTCTCACAATATTAATATTCATGTATTAAATGGAACACCATACCATAGACTATAACACCCATTCAAATCACAACATTTTTTTTTCATCTTTCAACTAATCTCTACATTATTACAATGATCATCTAAATTAAGATCACACACATGTATATAAGATCTGCATCGATATCGTATAAATCAATAGCCTTATCATAAATAGTTAACACACAAATGCTAATTCAACCAAGAAAACTCTTAAATTTGTATTGTACTTCACAATCATTCTTCATCATAACCCTCACTTAATATACAATTACCCCAATATCACGTTCATTTGTTGACACATACACCACATTTAACCCATGAATGGTCCACATTACCACAATAATATATATTCTATAACCAAAAATTTTGAGTAGAAATAATAGTATATGTGTCATCATTGTGTACCATATCATCATGCAACCCTATATCTGATGAAGCTATATGCTATAATGCCACGAACATAGAAAAATAGGGAGGAATGGATTATAAACATCCCATACTTGTCCCACCCAACCTCACAATAAGATTCCCCAAGCCATCTACTCCCCTCTATGACCTACCAAGGATCCCTCCTGGATATGGTAGTTTATGTGGATCACATCACAACACATGAGACAATAGTTGTAAACCATAAGAAAGCCTCAAAACAACAATGTCAAGTCAATAATGTAAGATCATAAACCAAAATCATGGTAAAAATAGCATGTAATAAAATGTAAGATTTCATCAATTCGAATGAGAAGTGGTGCAGCATTACAATCAAGAATAAATAATCAAGTAAGTCCTTGAGGAAAAGAGGACCAAATGAATCTCAAATGGCTAAGTAGCCCAACATTAAATTTGACATTGTTGGCTTAAATGATGAAGATAATTCATCAATATATATGACCACAATAAATCACATTTACAAAATGGCACATCACATGCACTATGTGACTTTGCTAAAGCCACCCAAGGGGAGGAGGGGAATAGTGGTCTCAAACCACATAATAAAAACATAGTATCCACACCCTAAATCACAAGCACTGTCCTACACAACCTAGGACTTGTCAACTAGCCAATCTATAAATCTCATGCATAGGGCATCCCATATGTAAGTAACCAGTATACACTTTTCAGTCCAAAGCTTATCCACTATTGTTTTTCCATTACACTATCATGGTTATGCCATGTTCCATTATCTCTTAGCATACCATTGTTCTCATGTACCTCATAATTTTTGTAACTAATCATCAATTAAAGCATGTCCTTATAATTTTGAGCTCTTTATTCCACAATTAACTTGATGAAATTCGTTTCATATTTTTTCCCCTGATGATTTGTAGTTGATACAAGGGTACCAAATACTTACTGACTAGCTCTGAATTCCAACAATTATCCCAAAATTTTGAACTAGTTTAACTATCATATCCTCAGAGTACCAAATGATGACATAATGAGAGTAGAATTAAATCCATCCCAAGGAACATCCTAGATCATCCTTAACCCTTTTTGTTTACAATAATAGATGGTAGCAAAGGAAACAAAAGAAAAATGAAACAAGTAATGGTAGTGCATATGAATCACTAACAGATCCATAAAGAGGGGGAGATGGAGGAAGACACTCTCCAAATTATAGTGAGGGCCATATAGTAGCTCTCCTCACCCCCAAATAGATAAGGGCCACTCAGTAGCTCACCTTACCTTGGGAAGTGAGGGCCACACCATTGCTCTCCTCACCCCAAATAAGCTAGGTCATAATGAAGGTCTTCTCATACCCACTTGACCCCTAATTACACTAGCAAACACTTCTCCCTTAGGAGTTGTTGAACTAGGGGATACACAAACATAGACTCCACATGAATAATTTCCCCTACCCATAAACATACAGCCAATCCAAATTTAATATTTTGGAAAATGCATGGTGCATCACACTCTTTCTTGATTAATTGGTACTTATGTTACACATCAGGACAAGCCAAATCTCTATGTTTTGGACCTAACTTTGTTTCCATTTCCATTCAAATAGACTTGCTATGTTTACTAATGAGTCTAGATAAAAGGTAAATTTCATTCTAGTTTACAGAACATGAACTTCAAGGAGGTTCCTAGTTACAAGGTACCGGACCACTATCATCCTTTAAAACATTGCAATAGAAGGAATATTAACATTAATGCATAAGGTACATGATAAATTATTACCTTTAAAACTCTCCTTTTCATTATCATAGTTTCCTCCAAACTTATAAGACAAAATGACAACCCAAGAAGTCAAAAGTACCATAAGTTTTAACCGATTTTGGTTCACCCCCATTCTACTCATGTGTATATATTTATCTAAATAATTTTTGGCTAGGGTTTAGTTCATACAACATTTACTAGTATTATTCCACATGCAACACACATGACGCTAACATTCATTAGTTTTCTCACATTTTTCAACACATAGAATTTTCTACGAGTTTAATCACTCAAACCATGTAAGTATGACATACAAAATTGGCACTAAATCCTACAAGGTTCATTTAATAATAACTTAATTATACTTATTTCCTTGTCTATATGTTTTGTTGTTATTACTCATTCCAAAATATATTTAGTCATAGTTTACCTTATAACTAAAAATTTAATCTTGCAAATACATTGTATTTCCCACTTAACTTGTTTGCACTAGGTTTTACTCTATTTATTCATCACGTATGTCATTTTCATAATAGAATACACAAAAGAATGATTGTCTTGCTTTATCCTCCTAATTTAACTAGATATACAATATTTTCATGGTTTGCTAATTGTACACCATACAACTCTAACTTAGATTGCAAGGAGTTTTCTAATCTCCCTTTTATTTTATTCTTTTATTAGAAAACACCAAATTAAATAAACTTAGCATGTGATGAAATTTATAGTTAATGCACAAATGCTAAGATAATTTATTCAATTCTCTCTTCTTTTATTTTATTTCACAATACATCAATCTTGAAAACCCATAAATATTTTACCCTTTTTTGTGATTTAATTTTAAACCATCTAGAGCATATCATATTTACTTTGTCACATATAATTTCTCATCAAGTCATAGAATATATAACAAACACTCACACTAATAACTTGCATTGTAGAAAATTTTTGACTTACAAGTAAGTCTTCAACTTAACAAGGTCATACACAAGAAGCCTTCTATGTCTTATATACAAACAAAGGAACACAATACTAATGTTAATTTATTTGGAAAATACACAACACAAGATTAATTTTTCTTCCTCGCCTATTTTTCTTCTTACAACACATCTTAAGTTCATTTATTTTACAACTCCTAATCTTATAGACCATTTCCAAGGAGAATATGATTTTGAAAACATTGTCATCACTTCATAAATAAAGTAACAACGTGAGCTAACATACATACACACACACACACACACACACACACACACACATATATATATATAAAATAAGAGTATTAGATTATCATTTTGATTTCCTACTAAACAACTTGAACAACATCTACCCTATTTTCTTAATGTACTTTAATTAATTTCATTTCAATACCATGCATTATTTAAATCAAAGCACCATCGCTCATTAAGGGTGGATTGCATAAAACATCCATTCATAGAGGAAGGTAATCATATTTATTCGTGACTATAAGATTCCAAGGAAGCAAGGAAGGCTTGATTTCTAAAATGATCTAGTGTCAACCACAAGAATGAATTGGTTTAGCATCCTAGGGCCAAATCATCTCTATATAACAAGGTGAGTTAAACATATTTATTTATTTTAATAAAAGAAACAACGCTATACTCAGTCAACCTCTATAAGATACAAAAGGAGATAAACATTACATTTATTAATATAAGAGTACAAGGTTTTAAGAGTTGGACAACTCTAACCTTACAATTCTTACCTTTAATAAATTTGTATTCCTCCTTATACATGCATGATTAAAAATGCAAGGAAGTTGCAATTATGACAAGTATTGACTGTGTTATGTTTCACTAGGGACACACTATGATTGTTTCACTAAAATGTCATGTATTAATGGTAACATATACTCATGCCAAGTTCAAAAATGAAAACAAGATTAACAAAAAAATTATATGGTATAGATAAACGAACTAAATTGAACACTTATTATGATTAATTTCATTCGTTTGATCAACTAAAGTTACATGTGAGATGGCACCATCAAATTGTAATGTAAAATTTTTTATAACAAGAATAATTTGCAGAATCTAACATTTCAATTTCAACAAGACTAACAATAATCAAGGGAAACTACATTTTCCAACAAATGCATAAAACCAACCAAGACCCACATAAAGCCCCATAGCTCCAAGGGTTTGCAACTTGGACTCTCATACTTATGTAATGCCCACTAATTTTTTGCTAAGAAAACCCGACTAATTTTTTTTAACGCATAAATTAAGTTATTTGTTTGCCTGAGTGCTTGGGGTGTAACATTAGCGTGACAAAATTTGTATGCCTCGTTCAATTGATTCATAACTCCAATGTGGAGTTTAACTTTACATGATTCAATATATGATTCCTCCTAGGTCCTACTAGAACCCAACACCCTGCCTTTTCCTAGGTTCCATTGAGTTCAATAAAATTTAGTTGGTCATTGTATTTGTAGGGGATTAGAGTCATTTAAGAAGATCTAGATCTAGACATATTTAC
>VDFB02088099.1:0-14387 GCA_007258455.2 Sequoia sempervirens | reverse complement strand
TTCATCTTATTTTAGCACAATAGAATAGGGTTTTGTTATGCTTCAGATTTTCCTAGTCTTTGACACACTTAAGGCTAGGGTTTTATGCAGATTTTATCCATTCAAGGTTTGATTACCCAATTAGGGGTTTGACCAAGGAAAACCCCCCATTAAACAACAAATTTCAAGCTATTTTGCAGGTATTTTCCAAGATCACGATCCAGATTCCCGTCAAAAAGTGTTGTATAGGTGACAAGGTGCAGGATTGAGATCTGAATTTGCATAAAATTGAAAAAGGATTGATTTTCCATGGATGGTGAATAAGTCCCACTTAAGGTGGCTGACAGAGTAAAATGCAGATTCTAATACCCAGTGAGCAGAAACCAGTTTTTGGGCAGAAAACCCTGACCTGGGACTAATTCGCCCAGGGTGGCAAATGAGTCTCAGTTAGCTAAAAAGTCAATTTTTCTAAATTTCTAGAGTGCTTTCCAATCTTCATCAATCTCACAGGTGCACACATCCCAAGTTACAACTTTTTGTTTGATTCTATTTTCATTTTTGTTCATCTTTTTAGGTCTCTTGTAAATGTCACTGTGTTTTCAAACATTATATATTCCATTAGTTTTGCATTCATAATCAATCAATTTCATCACTTAGTTGCATTTAGATCATTTCATTTAGTCTTAATTCCATCTTTCATGTCTTATTTTGAGTGAATCACATCAATTTTAGTGTTCTATCTCTCTCCTTTTAGGTGAAAAACCTTAAGAGTGCAAGAGAAGTACATAGAACCAACAAAATTGATGGTTCACTATCATGACTTTATGCCACTCCTCTCTTAGGTTTTCTCTTTAAGACAAGTCTCCATGTAATTAATCCATGTAGCCATTATATTATGTGTGTACTTCAAGTCCTTGGAGAATTGTTCTTTTTTATAGAAGATATTTCCAAAGGAGAATTTATTCCATCCTCAGTCTTTTTTGACCAGCTTATTTTTTGTGCCAAATGAAACATGGGAGAACCTTGCACAAGATAATTCCACCAATTAGAGACTAACTTCATAAAATCCAAGTGAGAAACCCACATGATTTCATACTTGAAAGGGTATGTCCCTTTTATCAATTGGTTATCCCAACACAAAAGAATAGGGTTATGGTCTGACCCCACACTAAGAAGAGTCTTAAGACTAAGATTAGGAAGAATGTTCTAACCATTTGAAGTTAAGAATTTTTCAAGCTTCACTTGTATCATTATTTTTTCTATTCTTGTATTATACCAAGTAATATAAGTATCTTGGAGTTCTACATCCAAAAGGCTAATAGTGGATAGGAAGTCAACAAAATCCACCATGCGTTTAGAATTATCATCAAGACCACCAAGTTGAATCTCTAAAGGAAAAAGAGGGGAGTTAAAAAATCCCACCAAAATCTAGCTAAAATTAGTTTGACCACAAATAATATTAAAGAATTTACCCCACAATAATTTTCTAGCATGCTTAGAATTGGGAGCATAGACATTGATAAGCCTCCAACTTTCATTAGAAGAAAAAATTGTAAAATACATGATCAAACTATTTCTGCAACATGACTTGCCTTATTTCCAAAGAAGAAAAAAATATTTTGCATGATAAAAATCCATCCAAAAGTACCTTCTTTAGGACTAATACAAAAATAAGCAACATGCCATATTTTTCCAACACCTTGAGAAAATTTTGACTTAACCATCCTCAATTCTTGAATAAGGAGGATATCAATCTTTTTATCCACAATAAAGATCTTGATAAGATTCTGTTTATGAGGATTATTTATTCCTCTAATATTCCATGATATTATTCTCATGTGGACAACAAACAAACAGTCTTTCTTAATAAACACCAACTGAACTTGATCAATTGATCCTAACATGGGGAAGCATCCCCAAATCATTTATTAGATTCCCTTCTAGCCTTGAAATTTTTTCCAGGTTCCTTTTCTTTCCCATAGAAACTTCTCTAGTTGTTTCTCTAGAGAAATTTTCTCTCTAAGTAGGACTTCCTTGTTTACAATCACCCCCCACATCTGAATTCTTACTATCTTCTTTCTCCCTTTCCCAGTAGGAGTCCATTCCACCTCATTTATAGAATCAACTGTAAAACCAAACAAGGAAGGCTGGGACCCCAAGCCAAGGCCAACAGGGATATCCTTTCCTTCATTAATTTGCATATTAATAGTGTCTTCCAAATCCAAACATATATTTTTATCCTCCAAACCTTGCAGGATTTATTTATCCTTGTGTTTCTTTTGAGAGTTAAATATACAAACCTTATTTATTCCAATGCTATCTATTGTTGAATTCTTAGTGTTGAGTTTAGGTTCAAGAGATTTAACGTTCATAATATGTAACCCCTCAATCAACTCACCTTCCAAAAAATGTTCCACAAGAAGATTAACCACATATTTGACCATGAGTTGAACAAGACCTTCCTTCTATGGGAAATGAAATTCCTTTCATTGTTCTTTATTCTTTTGAACACCATCCTCTTGGTGACATCCCATCAATTGACCTTCATCAGATGAGTTCCTTATATCCTTAAAAGGAGAAGACACCTTGTGGGCCTCCTTGATGACAATGACAATGTTAGCAATAACCAAAGCATCATCTTTCATCTTGTAAGCCTTGGGAGAAGACACTTCCATCACTAATTTGTTTTTCACATCTTCCTTTTTAGAGGAAGGCTTATGACATTTATCCAGTAAATGACCATATTGATTACAATTTTGATAGAAAAACCTGTAATTTTGTAAATGATCGATTGAACCCACTTACAAAACTTTGAATGAAGGGTTACATGTGTGGGTAGGACTTTTTTCATTTACACATTCACACACAATCTAGCAAACACAAGCCTAGATCTCTGCAACATAACTTTATCAATAGATAAAGGTTTCACAAAAGAGTTATCAATCCTCTAAAGAATCTTAGGGCTCCAAAATTACAAAGGAAACCCTAGCAAATCGACCCAAGTAGGGGAAAACACAGAGATAAAAAAAAGGATCAAATCCTAGTTTCCACTTACAAAGAGAAATTATTTCTACATCCCTTATGAAAGAACCAAGATCCCTATGTTAACACTTTAATGAGATCCTCCTTAATATAAAAATGGTACAAAAAATACCATCCATCATAGCATTGATGGAAACATTTCCTTTCAACTTCCATACCACTAGACAAACCATTTACACACTACATAAATGTTTGGTCTAAAGGTAAATAACTTGCCCACCAAAGTGTTATCCATCACAAAAATTGTTTCATCCATCAAAACATCAAGTAAATTAACTACAATACCTTCCTCTAAATGAAGCATCATAGGAAGTATGCTTCCTTCAACCTTGAAGGACCTAGATCCAATAACTTTATCAGCCCAAGAGGATGGACCCACCCCATTAAAAATAACTTCATCGATCGGTCAAACAGGGAGAAAAACCAACTGTGGAATCTCATAAACAACACCAAAGGAAGTCAAGTCAGAAAAAGGAAAAATAACATGTTCCTCAGAAACATCCATGACTAGGGGAGCCCACAAAGGCCCCCCACACTATTCTCCATGCACAAAATCATGCCAAAAGCTGTAGAAAATTCAAACCCTAGTAGAGCGCTTGATGTTTTGTATGTTTATTTGTAGCAATGTTATATAATGAATTACAACCAAGACATACTCAAAACAATTTTGAATCACATGCCTAGATAATAGCACATTGTATTCACAAGAAACATTTATTAAGATCAAGTAGCATATGTTTACAAAGAATACTAGTTCAAAATACTCTTTATGCTTGCATACCATAGAAGTTTAAGTCTTAGCTACAATTTTCACCTCACCATATACATGTGTAGAGAAAGAAATTTCTCTTACTTTCACCTCCAATTTCCCCTATCTCCTCATTAATTTCCCATATTTTTTATCATATCTCTTGTAAAGGAGGGGACTCCCTCATTAGTTACATTGTGATTTACAAGGAACCCAACAATAATGATTTTGAATTCATGGATCATTTCATATTTTCAAGCATAAATCAAGTCCACATAAATGTCTCCTAATATTGTACTTTCATATAGTGAGAGAGATTGTTGAGGAAGTGGATCCATCCCTTGAGTCATGCCTTCATTAAATTTATATCCTATTGATTGTCTATTTGTGGGTTTAGGGGAAATGTGACATTAAATCCAACATACATGGAAAATTGGGGATCAAATTCAAGAAATCGTCACTTAAATCCATGTTTAAATTTGTTTTTAAGGAATTGGGTTGCAATATGATCTACACATGAAAATTCAAAGTTGTACCTAGGGAGAGGTTGAATAGGGACTTGGATAGGTGAATTATCTATCTATAGTTCCCTATATAAGCATAAGAAGGTTATCACTTTGCTAGGTAGGCCATCAAATTTTATCATGTGAAAGACATGTGGCATGTTAGGATTAGTCAACGGAATGTTACTAGGTGGCATGCATGGACATATCACTATAGGCACAAAGCATTAGTGATGCAATTAAATATCACCATGTCACATTTTAATAGGCTTGCACAATGCCTAGTGCACAATGGCAAATGAAAGAAATACATGCAAAAGTTATTTATTCATTAGGGAGGATTTGTTCACAGATGAATAAGGTGTCAAATTGGAAAAACAAGGGGTGCTAGACTTTAATGCTTAGATGATGTGGGTATTTGGGGACTAGCATGCTAGGATGGTAGGAAATGAGGGCAAGAGGGAGGTTTGAAGGTCTAGGGGAATGGAATTGCAAAGTAATTTTGAGATATAGGGAAACATATATCTAGATGCCAAGCATATAGGTAAAGAAAGGTCGACAAGGATGAGATAGTTTAGAAATCCATAAGTGGTCTATATTAGGAGAAGCAAGGTTTCGATAATACCATTCATGCTTACCACATTCAAAAGATTCAAGGATCTATGATATTTTCTATTGATGCAATGAGTTAAGGAAAAGAAGCACTAGAGGTTCTAGTGTCCATAGAGGACAAAGAAGTTGGAGAGTGAAAAGAAAGTATTAGGAATATTGAATACCTAATGCAAGGGAAGACAAGATTTGCAAGAATTCAAGGATCAAGAGTCTCAAATATTCAATGTCACTATGAAGAGGGGAATGAAATGTTTGAAGTTTCATGGAATGAAATGGGTACGAAGGCATGGATAAAACATTTGACACACCTAATACCATAAAGACCAACGATCAAGCATACATAATACCAATGTCTTGAAGGAAGAGAAAAACATAGGAGCTTGTTGAGGATTGGGAGTTAGGAATACCTAGTGCTAGGAAAATAGGTAGACCAAAGTCAATAGACAAGTTGGGAGAGCAAAGGGATAGGATGGTAAGGAGAAGAGTCCTAAGATCCTAATGCCATATAGAGTGAGGGATCAAGATCTAAGGATACCTTATACAATGAGGAATGGACATTGGGAATGTTGAAAACTATATATAATTAGAAGGAGAATCAAAATCGATGAAAACCTAATACCAAAAGGCAAGAAGAAAACTAAAAAGATATTGAGGATTGGAGATTTGCAATGTTGCCAAGCTAGAGCATGTGTAATGCACAAGTAAAAGCTTGAAAGTCTTGCTTGTAGTGGGGATCAAGATGCAAGAATACCTCATCCCTTGGTCAACAAAGCAAAGAAGGATGACAATTTGTGAAAATCCAAGTAAATAAGGAATTGGGACAATAGAGACTAGAGAGTTCAAGAAACTAGAGGAAGAGGAAATCGATATCAAAAATCTTGAAAGCTCATGATAAGGGATTTGAGGAAAAGAAATGTTAAGGATTGGAGGTCAAGAGAAAGGTTTACTTGATATAGAGTTAAGTACATTCCCAAAGGATTGAATCCAACAACATGGAAAGGAAAATAGTTTTTAGAGAAAAGGGATGATAAAAGTAGAAACCTGAAATGCTAGTGTAGAGAAAGACAAAGTAGGGCTCAGGGTTTAGGGAACATCATGACTGAGTACTTAGGTAGGAAAAAGTATGAAAATATTTAAGGATGCAAAGACTAGAGGAAGACCAGGAACACAATGGAACAATGAATGGTTGAAAAGCATGCTAGCAAAGGAATGTTAAAAAACCCACCCTAGGCTAGAAACTAAATCAAACAAATTCATACTTGATTTTTTGATTTTTTTTGCAATTTTAAAGGCATATGATTGAGACATGAGGAGAGACAATGCACACCACAAGAACAAATTGACCAAAGGATCCCACTAAAGGATATCTCTAATTGAATATCAATGATGGGCACTCACTAGAACCAAGGTAATGAAGAGGACAAGACTAAGGCATTTCCCAATTTCACCAAAAGTTAGGGATATAGTTGTAGGGCATAAGCACCAACCATGGAACAAAACCTAATGGGTGTCGTAATGATAGAAAAAAATATAGGGTGGGAGGATGGCATAAAAGGCAAATCACTATGTATGCCCAAAACTTAATCCAAAGATATAAGAAAACAAAGATTTAATCCTAGTTAAGGATAAAAATATGTGAAAATTTAGAATAATATCAAATATGAAAATATGAATTAGAAACCCTAAAGGAGAGATAAGGCTCCATAGGATCAATTTGGCTCACCAAAATTCAAAAGAAAAACAACTTTCCTTAAATTTAGTCTAATCTAATCTATTAAAATGCATACACATAAGCATAATTAAACTAGACTAGTTAATTATGATGTTGATATCTAAAATATTGTGTTTCTAATTGAAATGCTAAAAATGTAGATAGAAACAAATGTGCCCAACTCAATATTTGAAGACTACACTATCTGATAAGGACTTAATTTAATGTGTCGCAGACTAGTAATTGCCTTAAAATTAGAATATTTTCTTGACACTATGCAGGTATGAATCTAGGATCACAAATTGTTCCTACACTTGTGTAATTATCAAGACTACTTTTCTTCACACCTAATGCATCTTGACTTTCACTATGCTTATTCATATTTGTAAAATCGTGATAGTTATTAATACCTTTGTGAGGATGTCAATATGTCACAAGGAGGCATGTTCACCTACATCAACCCACTAAAATTTTTACAAATAATCAAAACAACAAACTTCAATTATGCAAATGCTACTAGAATGTTTGTGAAGCTAGATTCCTTCTTTTAGAACACCAACCGAAGTGTGTAGATATGAATGATTTCTTCTTATAATTAGATGTGTAAAATGAATGCATTAAATGTCTTTAAATACAACAAAATAGCAACACCTCATGCAAATTTGTATTTAGTTGGTCCTAAAGAGGGGTGGTAAGTTGGTCAAATTTGAATTCAAATTTTTAAACTAGGGCAAGATGAGTCCATTACTACAAACTAGTCCTAGGATAGAAGGGGTTAAATCTCAATGGGTAAGGTATGCACGGATATTAGTGTGAACATAAGTGTGACCAAACATGTTGATAGGATGAATGTATAAGGGTGTGTGAGCATGTGAATGGGGATGAGTAGTAGATGCATAGTAACATATGTAAATGGGTAGATGGATAACATAGATTAAGGACCCAACATTGCACAAAATTATGCCTTTTACTATTATGTCTATGTATCAAAACACCTCTCAAAATAAATACAAAATTAAGCAAAAAAAAATAAAAAATGACATGAGTATACAAATTTAACGACTAAACAGTGGTATAAATACCCATGTCCTTCCATTCTGTTCCCATTCTACCGCTGCCTGCTCCAGCATTTCACTCCACAGCTGTATGGACTTTCTGAAAAACAGTTTACGGCCTCGTCTCGCCCATGGTATTTAAAACAGGACTTTAACAAATTGCCTGCGTCATATGTCAAGGTAGTGATGCATAGTATACAATATGATTTCATCAAGTTAACTGCGTGGTCTAGCTCTTGAAACATTTGGGAAATAACAATTTTTGGAGTACTGAAAACAAAACCCAATTCCTTCTTATCAATATACTTCTCTTTACCATATATTTTGTTCCTTTCTTGATAGCTTGGTTCAGTTAACATATTCAATAATCTCCATAAAACAGTGTCCATGTTCAAAATGTTCCTGGTTTGCACCTCTCAGAAATATTTCTCTTATAACGATCTTAGAGAAAACCAGTGTGGCACGCATCACATACTCGAAGGTTCTTGACAACTCTAATATGTTATATCAACCCAAAAGCAATTGCCGGTATCTCACTATTGTGGCTGCAGAATAACTCATTTCCCCTGTCTTTTAGCCATTCAATACTGGTTTTGAATCCCTAATATACCTTGCTTCCTTCATCTTCCAAGAGTGAAGACAATGTCTTCAACTTTGAATAGATTTTCTTCCTTCATCTTCCAATAGTCAAGACAATGTCTTCAAATTTGAATAGATTTTATGTGTTTGTGGATGTATCTGTCTCCTCCATGGAAAGCATGTACCATTTTATGGACATAAATCCAACTACATCCAGTTATCTTTTTAATTCCTTTATCATCCATCAGTTTCCAAACCCTTTGAACATCATCCCACCTGCCCACATCTGCATACATGTGTGAAAGAAGAACATACGAGTTGGGAGTTATAGGATCCAACTCAAAAAGGAGCTTTGCTGCAAATTCTCCTAGCTCTATATTCTCATGTGATCTACATACACCAAGCAAACACATCCACACAACCGCGTCTGGTTTTATTGGCATCTTGATGATGAAGTTTAGAGTTTCCTCTAGATAGCCAGCACGTCGAAGAAGGTCAACCATACATGTATAATGATCAATAGTGGGCATAATGGAATGAGAGTCACTCATGAGATTGAAGTATTTACAGCCCTTATCCACTAGACCTGCATGGCTGCATGCAAATAAAACACAAACAAAGCTCACATGATTGGGATTGGTTCCAGAGTGCTTCATTCGTTCAAAGAGTTCCAGGGCATCCTTGCCATGGCCATGAATTGCGTATCCTGAAATCATTGCTGTCCATAAGACCACACTTGGATGATGCACTTTGTCAAATAATCTATGTGCCCTCTTTATGCTTGCACATTTTGCATACATATCTAACAGGGCAGTCACAACTATGACATCTGACGAAAAACCGCAGTCAATTACTCGTTGATGGATCTCCATACCTTGTTCTAAAGCAACCATTTTGGCACAGGCTGTGAGGACGTTGGCAAGGGTTGCTGAGTTTGGCTTTACACCTTCCAACTGCATTTGCTTAAAAAAATCCAAGGCATTTTGAATAAGCCCATTTTGTGCATATCCTGCAATCATCGCAGTCCATGAGACCACATCTCGTTGAGGCATTTCTCGAAAAAGTTGCAAAGCCTCATCAAGAACACCATTATGTGCATATCCCGCTACAATTGCATTCCAGGAGATGGCATCTTGTTCAGGCATTTTGTCAAACAAATAGCGCGCCTTTTGTATGCTTCCACATTTTATATACATGTCTATCAGAGCCGTCACAAGGATTACATCTGACAAGAATCCGTTTTCAACTATTCTTCGCTGGATCTCCATACCCTCTTTCAATGCTCCAAGTTGGGCACAGGCTGGGAGGACGCTAGCAAAAGTTGCCGAGTCTGGTTTTACTCCTTCAAATAGCATTTCCTTATAAATCTCCAGGGCTTTTTCAGCAAGCCCATTTTGCGCATATGCTGCAAGCATTGCAGTCCATGAGATCACATCTCTTTGAGGCATTTCCTTAAATATCTTTAATACATCATCAAGAAAACCGTATTGCGCACATCCTGCCATTATCACAGTCCATGAAACCGGATCTCGTTTAGGCATTTTGTCAAATAATTCGCGTGCTTTCTGTATGCTTCCACTTTTCACGTACATATCTATGAGGGAATTCATAACTACAACGTCTGAGAAAAACCCTCTTTCAATTACTCGTTGATGAATCTCCGCACCCTGTTCCAAGGATCTCATTTTGGCGCATGCTGGGAGGATGTGTGCAAAGGTAAACCGATCAGGTTGGACACCTGTTCGTTGCATTTGACTAAAAAGTGTAAAAGCCTCTTGAACAAACCCATGCCTTCGGTTAGCTACAATAAATCATGTTCCACGAGATAACATCTCGTTCTGTTATGCAGTCGAAAACCCTGCGAGCATCCATTAAATTTCCGCACTTGCCATACATGTTGACCAGTTTGTTTTGCAAAACAGTGCGTGTTACCATCTGAAAGCACATTGTTGTGGATACAGTTCTTCAGGGCATGGCGTATAGATTGATTGCAGGGCGCTGAGTGTTTTCCCGCAAAGCAAAAGTGGTTTGAATCTCCCTCAACCCCAGCTTTCTCGTTATGACGGCAGATAGCATAAAAATTACAGACAGGGTTCGAATCGACAGAAATCTTTCCATTGAAATTCGAAGTCATATTCTCATCGGATTGGTTTTTTTGGAAAACAAATTAAGAGAGTTTGCAAAAATGATGGAGAACAAGTGTGTAATTGGTATATACTAGCATATCTATTTTATTACATAATCTATATAGGAAACGCAAGAGATATCAATTTGTAGGAATCTATTTTGAAATATATTCATTAGTTGCATCATAATATAATATCATTGGATTATATTATATTAATATAGAATACAACCAAATGTATATAATATTGAATTTAACTAAGTAGAATGAATATTGTTTATCCATAAAGACATTGTATTGAATGAAAGAATTTTAGTTGTATTCAAAAAAAAGTTTGGTGCCATAATAGAAACATATGACATGTACATTCAAGGCAATATGAGTAGGCTTGTCCTATCTTTTACATATATTACCAGATTTCCTAATTTTTTCATTCATGAACATTAATTTCATTGAGTAGAACCAGGAATACATGTTCTTATCACTCATTAAATTACTTGCAATTATTTCGAGTACACTATGTACACATCAATAGTTGAGCATTATAAGCATATGTGTACCACATGCATCCATGCTACCATTGTATCCAATAGAGAAGGTACTTGTTTTGTCATTATCTCGTAGATCACCAAATCTATTTATCTAGAAAAACTTCTAATTATTGATATTCTTTAATGATCTTACTTTTTACAAGAAAGTCAAAAAAGCATCAATGTTAATTTCTGACTTATATGCTTATAGGAATGATATAATTAAGAACATATCATGCCTTTTACATGGACCACCCCACACTACATCTAGCTTCCCCCACAACCCCAAGATAGATACCAATCTCAAAAAAAAGTTTTGTGTGACAATATAAACATATGATTGTACATTCAAGACAATATGAGTAGACTTGTCTTATCTTTTACATATATTGCCAAATTACCTAATTTGCTCATTCATGAACATTAATTTCTTTGTTTGTTTCATTTTCAATAACCAATTAAATAAAATATAAAAAAATATCCTAATCCTTCTGGAATTACCATGTCAATAACCAATTTGATAAAAGGAAAAATTGGAAAAATTATGAATTTTAAGCAAGTCGTGAATAGAATGAAAGTTTTTTCCCAAGTATTTATTATAATTTATAAATAAATCACAAGGATTGCCAAAGAAATTCACAAAAAAAAAATTGTTTCAAGTTAAGAAAAAAACCACTACAATCAGAGATCAACTCATCTTGAAAGAATTTTATGGCCCCCAATACTAAAAAATGAATATGGGAAATGAATTCAACTAAATCCTTTAGGCCATAAATAGCTAAACCTTTAAGGGAACCTTCACTCTTATAAATTATATCAACTTGTTGGAACAAGTTAACTATGGTGGGAAGTTTTTAAAAAGCAACAAAAAGGCATAAATTGTATACATAAATTCATACTATGATTCATTATGGCTTCAAAATATGAACATATAATCATGCAATCCGACTAGCCTGAATGTCTAACTTCCACTATAGAATCTCTCCATATAATAATTAATCATGACTAAATTTAATTACATTGCAATATATTTAATAAATGTCTATTTTAGTTGCATTTAACAACATTTAGTTTAAGAATCAAAGATCAACTTTGACTAATTTGATGAAAACATTATATCTTGATCACTCTCAATGAGCAACATTTCAATAATGTCTATACTTTTTTGCTTTGTTTCTTAGACCAAATGTAGCCACACTCTAACTTTTATAGTTTGACCACCTTTAATATCATTTCACATTAACCCTATAATTGCAATTGAATTCTGTTTCATATATATATACAATAACTGAATCTGAGTCTTTCTAAGGATGTCAGTAGGTACCTCATGTACAAGGAAAAGCATAGAGCCTTCAGTCAAATTCCTTAAAAGAGGTGCGGTGCTTGGAACTCCATACAAAGGGTGCTGCCCAATAAGCAGCACTGAACTTTTCACAAATGCCAGGCTAATCTCCACCCCATTTTGATCTAACTTGTTCTTCAATTTCTCATGGATCTGCTCCACTAATTTTGTGTAAGAAAGCCTACTGTCCTCCAAATGGCGTGCAATGATCACATTTGTAGGTGCATTCCCCATGTCAGCAACTTCTTCCTCATCTACTCACATGTGCCCTCGATTGGACAGTTATTAATTACTAGGCATGTTTAATTCTTTATTCGCCCAACAGCAAGTCTTTGTAGCACATTTACTCTTTATTAAATAATTTCCTTTTACTCTTTTATTCACCCAACAAAGTTAAGTCTTTATTCGCCACATTTGATGGGATTATAACCAGCAATGGCAATCCTTTGGGGTGCAATAGGTATGCCGAAGACAATATAGAGAAATTTGGTTTTTTTTTTTTAAATGGCAAAATCCACAATACAAAAACCTTCAAAAATGCAGTAAAACAAATCTACACCAAGAAAATAGAAAATAAAGCCTGCGCATTGAATAAGTTGGGAGTAGTACACAGTGGTAAAATCCAGAATCGAAACGGTTGACACAGAAATTTGTGCAACTTGAAAATTAGCTTTAAAAGCCCTTCCACTATCTGCAACTTGACAATAAAAGCGTATGTAAACTCTTCATAGATGCTCAGTGAGACAAAATAACTCAGATGTAGAGATAAGACAAGCTTTAGAATGATGCTTACTGAAGAAAAATTAGTTAAATATAGAGCTGGGCAATTAGATCTTATACAGTCTGCTCATATGTACAGATAAGAGCTTTGTAGAGACATATGGATTACAGTCTCATATTTTTCGTAGTCAATAATGTAGTGCAAGGAAAATGCCTAAATGATAGTGTGTATTGAGTAACTGTTAATCCATTTGACAACACAATTTTTGAAGGTAATGATTTTTGCAGACATCATGCAGTACAATCAAAGTTGTATGAGATTTGATTTGGCTGAGCATTTGAGCCTTTGCTGGAAGTGCATATTGGCATCTTCAAGATTTTGAAAATCAGGTCTGTGGCACAATGCTATCCTTAAAGTGATCTGTAACAAGACAAAAAAAATGAAATCAGTCAGTGTAGCAACCTATTGTATACTGTCTGGAAAATGACAAATGAGGAACATGTCTTTGTAAAATTTGAATAAATGATGCAAAAAACAGGGGAATGGGAGGAACTAAATAAATGAGGATTCTGTTTACAGGCCTAGCATTAATAACAATTTTCTTCAATTTGCTTTCATGCATCTTTGAACTGGTATATATACTGACGATTAATAATAGTAAGATTTAACTGGCATATTTTGTAGGGCGTTTACCCCAAGACTGTCTGAACAAATTTTGACTAACATTTAGCCACCAAATACTTGATATCTGCTGTTTCTTACGAAATTAACAAGTATATCTGTTGTTTCTAAATTTACTACACTTGTATTTGGTGGCTAAATTTACTCTTGTATTTGGTCTCATCTTTTGAGTTATATTATTACACATTGAGATTATATGTGAAGATTGTAGTTACAGTTTATTATAAACAAGTGTGTATCTGTTTTATTATATTTTGACTTAAGCTTTGTTTATTTAGATGTGAATATGAAGGCCCACTACTTACACCGGCCTATGGTGTTTTGTAGTGGAATATTTTGTCCTTGTTGAATAGGAGTTTAAATGTTCCAATGCCAATTTTATATCTTCACCATGTAGTATGTGCTATTGAAAAACTTCGAACCTTCTCAACTAATTCACCTTTTGTCAATTGTTGAGTTTTGAGAGAAATTAGTGGATCAAATTGTAGAGAAAACTGCTCATACACGTTTGAGATTCATGCTAAATAATTTCTGAGTTTTATTCCTCATTACTGTCCTGAATTTGTTAGCTGGAAAAATAACCATGCACAACATGCCAACTTCATTTACATTGCAGAAAGAGTCAATCAGCAAACTATATTTCTAACCTCTGAAATAATACAACAATTTTGATTCTAAAATCCTTGAACATTAGCTGTAATTTCTAATTTCTTTATTTTTTCAAGGGGATAAACAACAAATATTCAATCTACACATATA